>JANHFO010010229.1:13334-26056 GCA_032468095.1 Pareas carinatus | reverse complement strand
ATATAATAGTCAGAGTATCTGGTTTTTTAATTACAAGTGTGTGTTAACTGACAAGTCTCCAATCTTGGTCCCTTTAAGGTTTGTGGACTTCAACTTCCAGAATTCTTCAACCAGCTATGCTGGTTGAGGAATTCTGGGAGTTGAAGTTCACAAGCCTTAAGGGGATCAAGGTTGGAGACGACCTTTGTCAGTTAACAGAAAATCCAATCTTCTGTAAAATTCAGTAGTTAAACTATCCTGGCTTAAAAGCACATTTATAACTTCCTTCTTTACAGCCTTTTCCAAATTAAAGCTCTTTTTAAATAGGATGGCAAAACATTTCAATTCGTGTTAATTGCCTGTGAAGTTTCTGTGAACTTGGTTTGGGTGCTTTTGCAGATTTGAGTTGGTGCTCTTTTTGTGAAATTCCCAAATCTTTTCATTTTTATTTCATGATCTATAATTCTGATACGCATGGTATTTAAATGAGCAATCACTATAATTCACTATGCACCTTGGTCAATAGTTGAACGGCATACAGTACTTTTTAATGTCCCTTCCCTTTCAGTTGTTAAGCATTTAATTGACATGCTGCAAATTGCAATTGAAGACTTAGCAGAAATTTCTCTTAACCTAGGAACTGAAATGGCAGGTCTGGATGCTGGAAGAAGGATCAGAAATAATTATAGTTAATGTTTGTAACACTACTTAACAAGGCTTAGTGGAGAAGGAGAACCTCTTCCATGGAGTGACATTAATAGCCATGTCTGGTTCCCAGGTTGCTAATTATTTAGCAAGAAAATTTATTTTTGTATAGGTCAATTGCAGAATTTAGTATGAATTCCTACTGCTTTTATGTCAGCTACTCTAATGTTTAATAAATAATTCTTATTTCATAATCAAAGGAATAAAGCCTGATATGAATTTATTTCAGTGAATAGATTCCATAGTAGAATGTAGTGGGTTACCAGCAATTCTGAATATTCCTACTTTCAGCTTTTCCCTTTCCCAACTAATAACAGTATAAAGATTTAAGGGAACATTGCTGAAACATTTTAGATTATCACATCTAATTATTAAAAAAATGAATGAGGCATGTTTCTTTAGTGCCTGCATTCATGGAAATGTTTCTACTATCTGTTTATTATTGCTCAAGTACAAATGAATGGCAAGACATTTTAATTTTCTCATTTTAATGTGTTCAGTGTGAATCTATAGCTGGCTGTCGGATTGATTTGACATAAGGTAAAAAAACACTGGACATCGTCTTGCCAAAGTTAGGTGAATGGCTATCAATGAAAAAGCCACTTTGGTTAGGTCAGCCTTACTGAAAAATAGCTTGTGTTACAAAAAAAGTTATTTAAGCACAGGGATACCAAATGTAATTATCGCTTTTAAAAATAGCAGTTCTGCTGTTCATATTCTCAGATGTAAATAAGTGAAATGGGTTTGCAATGCAGTGTTTTTTTTAAATAGCTTTAGAACTACTGACTTCTTATTCTTGATCTTTAAACAAAGTTATGATCATAGTGGCATTGTTAAATTTTTTCATAATTAGTTTTGATAGATTTGTAGTACACCACATCGCATGCAGAATTCCTTTCCTCCCTTTGGAATAACTCCTTTCAGGGCAGGGCTTGATTTATGCTAATATTAAAGAATCAAATTAAACTGGAAAGTAAGTAACCAAAGCAAGTAAATAGTTTGCCTGCAGAACAGATCGGTTATAATGTCTCCCCCAAAAAAGTGCTTAAAAATGTAGGCTTGGTGTGCCCAATGGCCATTGATAATCTCAGACTAATTTTTTCCAATGCAATTCTTGGCACTCAAGAGGAGCTGGCAAGATCCCTTTGGATCCTGCCAGTCTTCTCGCAAGGAGCAGCCTTCCATAGCACAGGTGGGTGATCTTGTGGCTTTGTGCAAGCATTGCCTCTGCCATTAGACAAAGTCATATTAGTTTTCCATTGTTGTACCTGGAAATGCCACAAGTGTCAGCTACCTTAAAGGAATATGACGAGATTGACTCACGGCTTCTCTTTTAAGCTACCTAGGGCAAATGTCTCCAACCTTGGTCCCTTTAAGGCTTGTGGACTTCAACTCCCAGAATTGGCTGGCTGAATAATTCTGGGAGTTGAAGTCCACAAGCCTTAAAGGAACCAAGGTTGGAGACCTCTGACCTAGGGTGAGAATTTTGAACAGACAATGTTCTCCAGTTGATCCATTAAAGAGATGTAAAAGTTCTTCAGTCTCCCTTTCGCCTTAAGCGAGTCTGGAATGCCTGCTTCATCTGAGGACGTTGAAATGGTCTTTTTTCCCCTCAAGACCCAGCCTCTTTCTGGGAGAGCGTCTGCACCAGAAAAGGGAGCTGTTTTAAGGCTAAGGCTTTTTGAAGGGTTGGAAGATATAGCCACAAGCAAACTAAGCACAACCTTAGTAGAACCTTTTTGCTCCTATTCTATCTCAACTATCAATGACTAACATTAAGGTTCATTCAAACTTGGGCTTCGAGTTGGGCTGCAGTTGTATTAAATAATAAATAGCTAAGTATGTTTCTTCTTTTTCTTTTTCCTTCCCTGCCTCCACTCCTCCAATTTAAGCTCATCAGGCACCAAGTGTGAAAATACTCCCTGATGATGACTTACATCCAAGAATGGTGTTTTCCCTTCACACCATGCCCAGGTAGATCCTTGTCTGATGAATTCATGCAGAGGAATTCCCTTTGTTGTCATGTGGATATAGTGCTAGGTCAGGTCTTCTGTGCTTAGGAATGAAGTATTGTTTTTGGCAAAGAAAGGATCTTATTTGCCAAGCTTTACAAAAGAAACACCAGGAAAAAAAAAGTCTTAATTCTAGGACATGCCATTGTTTTACATTATGGTAAAAGCACCCACCTATTTAATACTGCACAATGCTTCCTCCTGCCCTATACATGCATTTTTAAATTCCTTGATTTGTATAGCATGCTCGTGTATGTGGGATTCAGATGTTATCATGACAGTATGTTTTATATATTGAATGGTAGAAATGAATATAAAATGTTTATGTTTGTTATGGCCAGCATCGAGATTCATTCATACTTGAGCTTTAAATTGGGTGACAATTGTATTAAATAATAAATAGCTGGATATAAAAGGCAGGGAAACAATGCTCTCTCTGAAATTCTCTCTCTGTATCTAAGTAAATAGTTATTTAGATCAGTATTTCTCAATTTGAGTCACCTTAAGATGTGTGGACTTCAACTCCCAGAATTCCCTCAGCCAGTATTGCTGAATTCTGAGAGTTGACGGCCACACATCTTAAAGTGGTTAAGGCTGACAAGCACTTAAATTGGTAATGTGAATGAAGAGTCACCACTTGAGAACCAGAAAAGAATTGTTAGATTTCATCTCTTCCATTTCATTCTTATTTCTTGGTAATTTGACAAACTGAAACATTCATGCATATAAAAAAGCTTTTGCTGAGGAATCAAAACTCTTTCTTCTCCCAGACTGTATTATGTGGACAGATGTTAACAGTATTATAATTTTATGATTATTTGGAGAGAGAGTGTTGGTTAGCTTTAAATGTTTTAGAGACAATATTTTTTGCAGCATATTTAAACATTTATCATCAAGTCCCCATTGTATATACAATATTTTTTGTGTCACTTCTGAAACTGGTTTGAAGAACTTGCTTAATTTGTTCTGCTCCCATTACTAAAGAGTAGAGGTATAGTTTTCACCTAGTTCATTGCTGAAGCAATTACTTTTGAATTTTTAGAGAAATAAAAGTGTATACATTCTGTCTTTGATGTGGGATTCTGTCAGATGCATACAATATTTGTGGTAAATCAACAGAGAAGAGATAGATTTTCTCAAAGTATCCTAATTTGTAGGGGGAAAAGAGCTTTCCTCCCCACACACTATAGCAAATCTTAACTTTACCTTCTTGAAAAAAGGCTCAGATGCTCATCTGTTTGTAGGTTCGCTCTACTGAGTGGTGATACAGGTAGTTCTAGATTTACAACTATTCATCTAGTGGCTGAAGTGACAATAGCACTGAAAAAAGTGACTCGTGATATTTTTCACATGGTCATTCCCCGTGGTCATGTGATCAAAGTTTGGGCACTTGGCAACTGGTATGTCATAGTAACAGTTGTATTGCCCTGGGGTCCTATGATCCTAATTTGTAACCTTCCTACCCAGCTTTCGACAAGCAAAGTCAATGGGGTGTGGGGGAGAAGCCAGATTTGCTTTAACAACTGCATGATTCACTGTAGTGATTTGTTTGTGGCAAAAAGATCGTAAAGTGAGATGCAACAAGGGTCTCGCTTAGCGGTGGAAATTTTGAACCCAATTGTGGTCGCAAGGCAAGGACAACTTGTACTGTAAGCAGAGAGGGCCTGGAGTGGGAGACTGGATGTGCATAAAAGTGATTAACTATCTTATTCCAAACTCACAGATGTGTTCCGACTATTGTAGACATAAAGGTTGCGAGAATTGTACTTTGAATGCTACCTGAATCGTAGCCAAGTCAAGCTTAGGTGACAGTATCACTACAGACAATGCTTTGGGATATGCTTCTATTTATTCGAAGAATGATTTCTAGAAGGGCTTTTTCACTGTTTTCTTTATCACGCATAGATTCTAAAATATGTGAAAAGAAGAAAAAGTAATATTTAAAATGGTGAACGTGGTTAGCTTTGCCAGTTAATGATATGTACATGTATGTAAAATATTTGCAGATATTTGTATACATTTCTGTAATATATGTATATTTGGTCGATAATGGCGGGAGCGGGACTACTGTAAAATCACGCACTTTAATTTCTGTCGAAAATTTTAAACAAATTTGTAATCCTGCAAAATAAAAGCAACAATCCATCAGTCATTGTTCTGTGATTTTTCATATTGATATGTTTGTTTATGATATTTTTTAAAAAAAATAAGACTGGCCATATTAATGGTGGAAAAGAATCATGTGTAAACTGTAGGCAATGTTATAATTTGTTTTAAAAAACAAGGAATAATTTGGCCTGGCTAAAAGACGCAAAAATATCTTTAAAATATACTCTGCATAAAAGCAGTATCAGTGTGGTCTAATAATCATTATTATTGGACTAAGCCTGGGGAGACCCAGATATAAGACTAATGTCAGGAAAACCCACCTCATTTCCATGAAGCTGCTCTGGATGAACCTTTTCTTCCTCTTTATTCTCTGAACACCCCTTACTCGTAAATTTATTTTCAAAATCAGGAATCCTTCCCAGCCAACTTCTAGTTCATCTTCCTTTTTCCAGTAAGCTCCTAGTCCTGTAGTATGTTTATGACTGAGAGCATTTCCACGCAGGGAGTGGTCAAAAGCAGCTGAGCAGATTTTTGAATCAGTTTCAGAACAACACAATTGGATGGATTTTCTGGTTGTCTCTGGACATCCCTTAAATTGTGACAAGATTGAGGACAGCTCATTTCCTGAATGTGACAATACTTCCCATCCTTTCTCCAGGTGGCAGTTTGTTAAAGCAACTAGAGAAATTAACAGGAGTTTTATCTCTTTTGTCCTGTCAGCAGAAACAGGCATCCGAAGTACTCGCTATCTGAACTTTTAAATGTCTTTTGTAAGAGATGAAGTTTGGGTTATAGATGTGGAAATGCTCCAAAATGAGTTCCAATTCTTGCAGCCTAAAAAGCATTAATTCTGTTTGGAACTTGCCATTTCGGTCACTGTTGCAAACTACAACTCCAGTTGCCAAGATGATGCTACGCTTCCTTCACAACTCAATTCAGATTTTTAATAGAAGAAGAATGATTATGCAGCCAGGTATCTTCATCCATTGCAAACATTTATTTTGGGACAAGTCAGCTCCCAAATACATTGAAAGAAGGAAGAGGCCCCCACATTTAGGGTTGGCATTAGTGAAAAGATTCGACAGGCCTACTTCTAATTATTTTGAATTGGCAAGATACTGTGTTTCCTACTGTAAGACCTACTTACAGTTTTGCCTCTCGCTGAAATATAAGGCATCCTCTGATAATAAGGCCTCCCCGCCAGAGCAGACAGGAAGTGTGCCGCCTCGGACTTCCGGTTCTGGGCGGCCTTGGTGGAGACAAAGCGGTTGAAACACCGGCCGCCGAAGTCTTGGATTTCAACATTTTGGGGGTGAGGCGTCCGAAGAGAGTGCAGCAGTGAACGTAGTAGTAAGCATTAATAGTGGCAAAGAACAAAAAAAATTCTTTTTTTGGGGGGGGAAGAATTCTTCATGGAAAAATAAGACATCCCTTGAAAATAAGACCGAGCGCATCTTTGGGAGCAAAAATTAATATAAGATAGTGTCTTATTTTTGGGAAAACATTTATTCAGTGGGGTTGCTAATTTACAACAATACACAATATTATTCAAAAAGGGGGCACACGTCATTATTTTGAATTGTTTTTCACTTAATCTCCGAGTCTTATATATCCAGTTTAAAGTTAGTACTACAATATTCGGTATAATCAAAAGCCTTGATTTCAAAAGTAACTTTGCTCCATTTTTTGGGTTTCTGGCGACCATTTGGGGTTTCCACCACAAAATTTTTAATGGCCAACATTGGAAGTGTGAAATCCCGGTAGATCATTTCCATTCCCCAAATCTGCAGGAACATAAATATAACAGTTAGTCTCTTATCAGGTTAAGTAAGCCACTAGCATAGATGTTCAGAGGAAGAGTGTCAGTGACCTATAGAAAAATTCATCTGCCGGTGTTTGTTCTGCCCTGGTTTTATCGAAGAGCAGAACAGAAATAATACAGATTGGCAAAGCCCATCTCAGCTTACAGGGATGATTCCTCTTGTATGGTGCTCCTGCCTGCCAGAGCTACGAATTTGACTTCTAGAGATTTCCTTCAAGGATACATAGCATTCAACAGGATGCTCACCTCACCCCATTTTTTTCTAGCTTGAGAGTTACACGTCTTGCTAAAGCATGCTTTGTTGGATAAACTACAATTGCTTGATTCACCCAAGATGCCAAACTAAAAATAAATTGCATTACCGTTTAAGCAGACTCTGAATAAGAGGCCACCAAATAATTACCTACTGTGTTCTTGTGACAAGCCAAGACCACACAAAGCTTTCTTAAATGCACAACCATCAACTCATGGAAGTTTATCTGAAATCCACTGTATTGCCTGAAACCTCTCACACACTGATTTCCACAAATCAATAAAAACAGATACTGCCTGTTAAATTCCTGTCCTAGATTAACACATTCTGCCAGATCCTTTACAGAAGCACAAAACAACAATAAAGGGAGCAATCATTAGAGGGAAACTTGATTGAGGTCTGCCATGAAACCAATTTAGCTTTGATCCAGCTAATGGAATATTTACAGAAACAGTCTTGAGATTTTACAAACAAGTCTGATTTGAAAAATTAAATTCAAAGGCCATCTGCTTAATTCTTCCCACTGGCCCGCCATTTTTGCCCCTCTAACATCTATTTTTTTCATAAAAACTATGCAAAATAAGTATATTTAGAAAAATGAGTTCAACCTCTGCTCACCTGTCCACATTTATTGCAACTGATGGAATTGCCTGGCCTCCAATCTTTGAATTCCCGGGAAAGTGACACAGGATTCAGTGACTTTTGGTAATACAGGCTGCACAGAGAACAATTGGGCATTCTTGTAATTTTTCACTCCTAATGAATGTGCAATTCTTGAAAAAAATCAATCCTTGACTGAGTTCCTGGAAAGGGGATTCTTTGCTGACCTTTCTCTTTCTATGTTGAGAGCAGTGCATCTGTACACATATGGATTTACAAATCAATAACATTTATTACAGCTGGTCTCAGTCAATCAGATGTTCAGGCTGTTTTTGGCATTTTTAGGCAAATGTTGTGTTAAAGGTATGTAAGCTGTTCCAAGCAAAGTTACCTTTTGCAATGAACTGCTGGTGATTTTGCCAATGCCAATGGTGTCATTTTTATATAAATGGAGCTGCACAAATATTTGATTAGATACTTTGATTATAAGCAAAGTTTTCCCTGTAGAAAATTCCTGGGGAACAGTCAACCAGATTCTTGACTGAACTATGTCCGGGTTATGCATGTACAAAGTAGAAGACCTCAGGAGGGTCACAAAGAGAAGGAGCTGAAGTGGGTTTCTTTCTTCTATACAGCAAGCAAGAAATGCTTCTAAAATTGAAGCACGGGACTAGCCTTCTCCCCCTCCCCCCACAATAGCCTTCAGATATTGGTTTATCAATTCTCATTTCTCTCAGCTCTCATTCATGAGAGGTAATTCCACAACTTATCTAGAGGGTATCAGCTTGAAGTTGGCTGCTGCAGAGTTGGGACGGTCTCGGTATTCAAATGGAGAAAGTAAAATGTTTCATGATGGCAATAGCACTTAAGCTTATATACCACTTCACAGTGCTTTACAGCCCTCTCTAAGAGATTTACAGAGTCAGCATATTGCCCTCAACAATCTGAGTTCTCATTGTAATGACCTCAGAAGAATGGAAGGCTGAGTCAACCTTGAGCCTGTTAGGATCGAACTCCTGGCAATCAGCAGAACTAGCCTGCAATACTGCATTTTAACCACTGCACCACCATGGTTCTTTATAACATGGATCTTCCCGATATTATTAATAGAGTCCAAAACCACAGAGCAACTAGAAGCTTCCACCTTCCCTCACCTGAAGTTTGAATTAATGTTGATGTGGTGCATATTATCTATTTTGCGCAGGTCACTGCCATGGCAGACAGCCTCGTTGCAGTTGAGGCAGCAGAAACGTACTCTGTCTGGATTGTGTTGATGGCGTTGCTGCTCAAGTTTGATATCCCGCAATCTCCTGCTGATCATGCTTTCATGCTGCAACTTTGCAATCTATAGGAAAGAGTCAAAGAATCTGTGCTCCAAGCATATGAATGTATGATATATTGTGATTTCATTCTGCAGGCATCCAAGATTGCTTAGTGATGGGAAGCCCAGTACTCCCTGTTACCATTCTTAAGCAACAATCATGGGTTGTTAAGCAAAGGCCTTTTTGCAACTTCCTTCCAGCTTCCAACAAGCAAGATCAGTAGAGAAGCCAGCAGGAAGTTGCAAGCACAAGGAAACTGATAGGAGGGTAAATGGCTGGTGCCAGATGCAGGAGAATATACAGTACAAGGAGCTGGTGTTGCATGCTGCGAGCAAGATGGGGCTTGGAGTGGTTGCTGCAGAATGCGTGAGGAGCTGATGTAGCACGACATGAGCATGGGATGGGTGGGGCAGGGTGTTCAAGGGTGCACAACAAGCCCATGAGGTGGGGGTGGTTGAAGGTAATTGCTGCAGGGTGGGAAAGTGTTGCCCAAGTGACTTGTGATTTTTCCCGCTGGCTTCCCCATTAACTCTGCTTGTGACTGCAGGACACTGCAACCATTCTAAGTATAAGCCAGGTGTCAAGGATGCAGATTGCACTCATGTGACTATGGAAATGATGGAATGGTTGGGACTTCCACGAACCAGTTGTAAATGCCATCATAACTTTGGACAGTCACTGAATGAGTGATTATTAAGTGAGGATTACATGAATTGGAAACTTCTTACTGAATCAGTAACTTCTCAAACTGTGGAAGAAAAGATCCTAATAATAGCTTCAATCAGGGAAGATTCTTTAAAAATTGATTGTAGTTGTAAAATCAAACAACTCCCCAATCTTCTGGGATGCATTGTTTCAAAATTCATATAAGAAGTCTGAAGTTAATCTGTAATGTTCTATAATGCTCAACCGGTCCACATACAAATAAGAACGTCACACAACAGGAAATATCTAAATCCACGCCATATTTTTTTATAAGTACCCAGATATGCCTCTAAGAATATTGAAACTGGGGGTTCCAAATGTAGGGATTTCATATGGGTTCCAATTCTTAACAAATAGCTCAAAATATTTTTTCCTTTTAGAAGACTAATTTCACTGTTCCTTCTAAGTAACTATCAAACTCAATGGGAGTGGACATATTGGGGAAATGGCCTGGTATGTCTTCTGAGATGCTTTTGATTGAGACCTTGAGCTATGATTATGATGAGGTAGAGTGGCAGCAAAAGAATAAATGACAACATTATCAAAGCATGTCAGAAACTGGCTTGCTGCGATTCCCACCAAATTAGTACTTTATTGTTATTCTTTCTCAAAGCCTAAATATCAAAGGCCTTTCCAGGAAGTTCTTTTACCTTTAGGTGATATTCTTTCTCAGGCATCTCCTGCACCCATTTTATGGCACTCTCCATCATGGTCTCCAAAGTTTCATTAAGCCTCTCGCGGGCCACCTCCTTGCTGTTGGTCTTGGCCAAAATGGAACAGATGCTGTTTGGGGCACGGGCACGGCCCCTGGCCTTAAGAAAGAAAAAGAAGAGCGAACCCGCATTTATCTCCGAAGATTCAGCCCACTAATGGTTCCACTTGTCCTCAAAAACATAGATAGATCAGTCAAAAACTACCCTTCAGTTGAACTCATATTGTTCTCAATGCCCCAGTATTAACGTCACTCCTCCGTTACTTCCCTGACACATCGAGTGACATTCTGCAGGGGTCAAGGTGCATTTTAATAAGGTTCTCAAAACTGACTGACCTGCATCATGGCAATTTCATTTGTCATCAGCCCATAACGGATTACAATATTACACTCGGGGATGTCCAGCCCCTCCTCGGCCACACTGGTGCAAAGAAGAAGGTTGAGTGTCCCGTTTCGGAAACGATGGAGAACATCTCGTTGTTCTTGCTGAAAGAAACACCCAAGACAAAAATAGGCGGCTATTTTTCTAACCCTGGACTGAAATTGGTATGCTCAGTTCCAGAAGACACAAGTGGGTCCCCTTTAAACACTTTTACCAGACCTTCTTGAAGTAGTCTAGAGACTGTATCTGGCAAGACCTTTCTTGCGATGGGAATTTAAGGCATTTTGTGCCAAAGGATTTCCTTTCAGTGGTACATTTTTGTGCTGCCAAAACAATGACACTTTTAATTTAATTTAAATGTCATTTTGCATTGCTGTGTTTACTTTTCTTTTGTAGTAACCTAATACAACAAATCAATAATATCACTTAATAGCTTAGCCATCAACTTCAGAGACGTCATCGCCTGGTACCACTACTCTCTTCTGAGCGCATGGCCCCATATGGCCAATGCTGCTACTCTCTTTCTGAGCATGCCCAGCTCTGGGGCGATGCTGGGGCAACTTGGCCAACAGGGAGGTCTCTGTGTGCCTGCTGTGGCACATGTGCCATAGGTTCGGCATCACAGCTATAGAACATATTTGCTATATTGTTTTGGAAGTACCCTGACAAAGTTCCCCAACTCCTGTGCTTTCTGGGGCCCATCTGAACCATGTATAAGTAACAAAGGAAGCTGTCTATTTAGCATTAAAGTAAGGACTAAAGGTTATTTCCTGTCAAATTAGCTCTCCGTTTCAGATCAGATTCCTTGCTTGGTTACACTATACAAACCAAATAAAATACAAATATTTTTTTCTTGGATATTTTCTATCCTTGATTTGGAAAAGATTATTTAATAGATCAAATGAATGAAGGCAAAAGATAATGTTGCAGGATCTAATCTGATTCTTGGACTTGTGCTGGAGCCCTGAGGACGGGATCCAGCATGCGTCCGAAAGCTTGGAAGAAGAAACCTTTGGTCCTGTTGAGTGACTGATAGGTATTAGCAGAGAAACCTTGGTAACAAGGATCACGCAAATACGAAAGTAGTGTGCAAAGATGTAGCAATGAGCACAAAGCCATATACTCACAGAAGGTAAAGGGTATAAAAAGTTTCATATACAAGATATAGGCACAGTTCAATATTCAATGTCAAGCAACAGTCCAGTAAGTCATACTCAGTCAAGCAGTCAATACAGTAGAAACTAACCAGGATAAGTAGCAAGCAGAACAGTAACACCAGAGCACAGGTATAGCAATGGAGAGAGAGTAGTGCTCTCTGGCTTCCTGCTTTATAGCAATCCTACTTCTTGCACCCAATCAGGATCCTGGTCTTAGTAATTGCAATGAATCATCATGGTTTATAGCCATATATGGTAAACCAACTGTTTGGGCTCTTAAAGTAACCCTAACAGTGTCTCAGATTGGATCCTGCAAGATCAAATGAAGTTATGCGTGGGGAATATCCTTTGTCACCCTTGCATATACTTGTGAATTGGCTTTCAATCTTTTGGGGGTCTCATTCCAATTAGACTTATAGTAGAACTGGGAATGAGATACGGGCTTTCCCACATTTTGGGTGGGGGGCAGACTTACTTGCGTCATGTGTTTTGTCTGACTGCTGGAACCAGCCCCAGTTAGAACATCAGACTTGATCCCAAGTTCACGCAAAGCCTGGTTACCCAGGACCCACCCGTGCAGTGAATAGGCACTCTGGCGTGTCCATGTGAAGACAATGCCCCGTGACCTCTTTCCTTCTTGGAACTGGTCTTGCAGTACTTGTTGCAGCTTGCCAAGTTTGGGATTCTCGTAGCGACTGTCCTTAGCAAGGCCCAAGAGAGGCAACCTGTTCTCTAGAAATGAAACGCATTGGCTAGTCTCAAATAAGGATGAGCAGCAACAGAATCATTCCTGAATCTAAGATGTATCTATATCATCTCCTGATCTTTATTTATTTATTTATTATTTAGATCTATATACTGCTTAACAGTGCTTTATAGAACTCTCCAAGCAGTTTACACAGTCAGCCTATTGCCCCCAACAATCTGGGTCCTCATTTTACCGACCTCGGAAGGATGGAAGGCT
>JANHFO010010224.1:211752-223846 GCA_032468095.1 Pareas carinatus | reverse complement strand
GAGACTTTCCACTCTACATGGGAAAAACCCAAACACACCTGAACCTACATACCTGTACCCATGAAAATCTACTAAAACAAATATATATATATATCAATTTCAAAGGTATTTCAGTGAAATAACATTGTATTTTTGATACAGACTTCATATTTAGTTCCTATATTTCAAGTGTTATGACATAATGCCGTGTAGACCTTCAGGTTCATTTCCAGAATGATGCTTTGGAACATGTGGGAATACAAGCATAGCACCTGTATGAACATCGAAACACTTTTTTTCTGGGAACTTTGAACTGCTACACAATGCCTAAAAAGACATGACTGCTTTTCACACAATGGCAAACAATTGTTACATTTACATCCTGGTGCGTTCAGAAACAGCCTATTGGAATCATAATTGAAGACCTGCACAACTGAACAATTACTAATAGAGTTTTAGGATGGCAGGTAGTTTTCCTACAGTAGCTTGCATTTGTTTCAGAGTAATCCCACCAACCTGATGGTTACAAAGTTAGGTCGTGACACATTCTAGAGAAGACTTTCTCCAGAACCACTTTAATTTAACAAATGAAGAAGCTGGGCTGAAAACCATGGCCTAATATAGTATAAGAGAGAAAAATGAAAAAGAGGAGGGCAAGAGAAAGGATAATAAATTGTTACTAATACTCCCAATTTCTTTTTTTAAAAAGTTACATCCAAGTTAGTTCCACAATATCACAGCCGCTCCTTGCAAAGGGAGTCCTAAGAAGAAACAGTGACAAAGCAATGTCTGAAGCTTTATATGGATGTGCCTCGGTCTGGATCGTTACCGATGTTAAGCCCTAAAGTTGGAGTGGGCTGATATGGAATCGAAGACATTGTTTTGATGGGACTTCTGAAAAAGCCCCCATTTGGCGCCCTGTGCCTGAAAGGGCCAGTCCGGTGTTCAGGCACGTTGCCGAAAGAGAATCCAGAAGCAGCTTTAGCCGAAAGTGTGCGACTAAGAGTCTGGATCTGCTCTGGTATGAAGGTTGTGGTAGTGATGTGAGTGTTCCTGAAGTCACTGATTTGCTCCAGTGCTTGACGCGTGGGCAAAGTGTCAATGTCCAGTGGAGTCAAGTCAATGGATGAAGCGGAAAACTGTTTATGGGGACTTTCATCATCTGTGCAGAGGCTGTTCACACGTCTGTGGAGATGCTCTAGATCAATTTCTTTGTCATCCTGGAAGGAGCAAAGCAAAAGAAAGAAAATAAACCGTTTGCTCTTTGGTGCCTTCGTTTTCCAAACAAAAAACAAATTTCTTCCATAATAGGAGGAAAGAAGCTGATCTAGAATTAAGAAATAGAACATGCATGATTTTGTCCAATTAAGCATAGCTAAAAATGAAACAGCATATAATACTGAATATTGGCAAGGTGCTAATTAGACCATCTATCTAGAGGTCATACCACAGTTTCAATGTACTGTGGCTTTTGTCTCAAACATTTGCCTAGAGATGTACAGTGATCAGGCAAGCAATTTCTTCCAGATTTTGTCACTTCATTGCCAGCTCTAATGCTTGATTAAGTAAGTTGGCATAGTTTGTGCCATGCATTTCTGCTGTTGGGAGATGGCATTTTGTAGCACCCACAGTATCATGCCCGTTCTTAATTCTTCCCACTTCACATGTGGCTTTTATTCTATACAGACAACAAATTTAGACCCAAAAATTGATTCTCAGACAGAATAAATTCTGGGTATTAGACTTCTGTTCCTATTCACTAGGAATAATTGAGTTTTGGACGTTCATAAGAATTATTGCAATCTTTGCATAGAATCATTTTTTATTTAACTCAGGCATTAGCAATATCTTAGTTGCTTCATTTATCTCTTATTAACCCACATTATATGGGGTTGATAAAAGTTATTCATAATAAGTCCAGGAGTATCTGTACCCAGGGAAAATTCTCTTCCTTTTTCTCTGATGAGCTCTGGGTTGTTCTGTCTCTTGTCTTTCACACACACACACCCCTTAGATTGTGCTCCCTCATTCCTAATAATAATAATAATAACAATAATTTTATTTATACCCCGCCCTTCTCCCGAAAGACTCAGGGTGGCTTACAGGCACATAAAAGCAAAAACAACATAAACACTAAAAGTATATATAAAAATATTAAAGAAAGCCTGAATTAAAAGGGAGTAATAAAATGATTTCCAATAAATAATGTTAAAATAGTCTAATTTAAATACAGGAGGACAAGGACGTGGCTATCCCAAGCCAGCCTGTTGGAACAAATAGGTCTTTAGAGCGCGACGAAAGGTTTGAAGGTCAGCAATCACTCGTATAGCAGGGGGGAGATCATTCCAGAGGTTGGGTGCTGCCACAGAGAAGGCTCTCCCCTTGGCGGTCGCCAGCCGGCATTGTTTGACTGGCGGCACCCTGAGGCACCCTGAGGAGGCCCACACTGTGGGAGTGTGTGGGTCGGCGGGAGGTATCAATGGGTAGAATGCGGTCCTGCAAGCAATCCATCGAAGTCTGAGCTTCATTGGTAAACTGATTTGATTGTATACATGGTTTATAATAAATAAATCTGGACAATGGTAGCAAATATGTGGGATTGCCACAGCTTGTCCTAACAGCTTGAAATTAAAAAAGATATATCCAGATCATGATACTGTATGTTATAATATCTCATTCTTTATGGATAATGTCATTAAATGTAGGCTTTCTTGAATTACTAGTATTCTGGTGCATATAGCAAACATCTACTGCCCAGATATCAACTGTACTGATCAACACTGTGGAAAGTCACAAAGAAAATTCATGGCAACACCAGATCACAAGTTATTTTTTTTCCTCTCTCTTAGAAAACGGAGTATTGGATGCTCTGCATATCCTCAAATTCTCACCAATAGGGGGACTCAAAATCTTTCATCAGTTTTTAAGTGTAATTATTGTTCATTCCTTTATAGCTATAACTGTTCTTCAAAACCAAGTTTTGCTTGGTATCAGGCAAGGAAGCAATACAAGGGGGGAAAAAAGAAGAAAATGGAGATGAAGATAAAAGGAAATGTCACAGAAGCTTTGTGGACAAAAATGTATTGTGGATAGGAAGATAATGAAAGGGTAAGGAAAATTTCTAACAGGGAATTTGTGGGACTTAAAAGCTACGTGTGAATTTCATATAGTAGTTTGAATAAATGTGCCAATTCTTTGACTGATAATTCTGGGTACTTTATTTTGATGGTAATTCAGACTTGGCTGATATGTGCATTTGAAAAAATAAAGTTTATAATGATACTAGATGAAAAATAAAAGCTCTTTTGCTGAACAGAAGCACATTTTTAGCCCTAAGTAACATTTTTCATTATACGAATAATACATTTTGAAATTAAGATCTAATACTGGGTGTTGTGTCCTGGTAAAAACTATAGCCATTTTTGCCATCTCTCTGATCAAATGTCTTTATATTTCCTTAGTTTTTAAATACAGTGGATGTCTAATGGGTGTCTAGTGTATTATTACTATTACTATTACTATTACTATTACATTACTATTACTATTACTATTACTATTACTATTACTATTACTATTATTATTTAGATTTATATACCGCCTTTCTCCCAAAGGACGCAGGGCGGTGTACAATTAACATTTACACTGCGTGTATGCATACTTGTGTTATATCACTTTTTTTCACTGCATAGACGCCACCTGGCAGATACTAACAGAGATATAGGTAAAGTATCCATATTGTTCAAGGTAGTCCTTGACTTAAAACTGTAATCGAGCTTGGAATTATAGATGTTAAGTTGTTGCAGTTATAAGTCAAGGCATCCTATGACCAGACCCTATTTTACATCAAGTGAATTTTCAATTTTCCCCAAAGGACATTTTTGTCAGAAACTGGAAGTAAATATTGGAAACTGGTAAAAAATATTGAAAATAGCAGAACACTGCAAATAGTCATAAAAGTAAGCTGGTTGCCAAGTTCTCAAAATGTAATCACCATCATTGTGGGGAATGCAACCATTATAACTTTGAAAATGGGTTGTAAGTAGCTTTTTGGGGTGGGAGAACTGTGTATCTTCAAACGGTAGTTAAGCAATTACTCATAAGTTGAGGACTACCTCTATTTAAAGACCATTTGGGGTTTAAGATTTGCTCTTTTGGCCCAAGAAACGAAGCACACATTTTGCTATTATATAGAGGTATTTACCAACCAGATTTCTGAATATCCATCAGTGGAAAAGCAAGCAACTCGTCCACAATGTCCTGAATGCACTCAGAGATAATATGAACTTCATAGGTATAAGTACTATTATGATGCTCATATTAAATGTAACGTGTGAACTGGTTTGGGTGATCAAAGCACTATCATTGGGTTCAGTTAGACCCACTCTTAATTTTATCTTCGAAGCAACATTTATTTTATCTTAAATAACCATCCTCCATGACATTCCTATATGGCCTTTTAAGATTAATTCTGCTGCTGAACATAACTCCAATTGTTTATAAGAAAATAAACGGGTGACTTTCAAACGTGGCAATTGCCCAAACGTCATCCTTTGATCCCTATCCCCGCCCACTCCATTTAAGACATCAAAATGAGACACCACTCACAGGATGGTTTGTGCATAGCTCCACAAATAGATTGCTCCTCTTCTTTCAAATATGCCTTGGTCAACAGTGAAATATTCAACCATGCGGGCATTTAAATTAACATCAGGCGTCAGAGTTTACATCCCTTTGAGAAGAGCTAGTGTTACAAGGCTGTCTGCAGACACAAGCAGACATGACTGCATGGGTTACTTTGGTTCACAACTTCACAACTATTTCTACAACCATAAGGTATTCATTGGTTTTCTTAGAACGAAAAGGCTGCATTCTGAAGCCCAAGGGGCCTGGGATAAGTTGATGCACTGTAAAACTCCATTTGAGGCCTCTGGAAGAGCCCATGCATGTCAGGATGGTTAAAATGAATGCTGGTTCATAATCTTTGCTGAATTGATGGAATTTGAATAGAGGGGATTCAATATATACTTCCATTCAGAATTTTAAATAAAACTTCTCAAAAAGAAATGCTTGATTGCAAGCCAAACAAACTATGATAGGATGTTCCAAGATACTACTTCATGTAGATTTCATCCGCATTTTAAATTGCCAATATTTGCAATAGTTAAATGGTTCTTTCTCCACCTATTTCTTAAGGCTGTAAATCACAAGGATAACATTTGTATACGTTTTTTTCCCCCCCAAACAGTAATCTCATAAATCGATCCTTTGGCTGTCAAATACAGTCACGTTCTTCTCTTCTCAGTACTCTGATTTAGACGAGCAGGCTCACATTTACTCTGATGGATTGCAAGCCTGCCTAAAGAGAATGATTTAAACAAAATCCAGAGATATCCCACCATGAGTAGGCCGGGAAAGAAATTTAAAAATAAACAATTCAGTGCTGTGAAAATTAAGCCATAATTTATATTTGACACTTTGAGGGTGATGGATTTTATAAATACCTCCCATTCTCTTGAAAGAAATAGGTATTTGGAACTTTGCAAACTCAGTGAAAGCTTACTTTTATGCAAGGACTTGTGAGCTCAACCTGAATAGAGAAAAGGGATGCTCATACAAGCTTCCTCCTGTGTTTCTGAGCATGCATGCTGCTCAGAAGTCTGCTGTACACTTAATTCTAAGGCCTGAAGGGGAGCTCATGCTAATAAGCATGATATATGTTTGCCACAACGTTTTGGTCTTTATGGTGACATATAGAGGAAGACTTTAAAAGAGCTTGACATCTGGAGATACTGAGTATATTGTGTTGGAAAGCATTGCTAGAATGTATTTAGGTGCAACAACTACAGTAGTATTCAGCCAGTAGATGGCAGCGCTTACAAGTTTAGATCTGTGGTTTATAGTTCATGTTCTTTTGTTCTAAGTAAGATTTCCTGTTTCCTGTTAGTTAAATAGTTAACCAATAATGAACATAAGCAGTAAAGCACATGGTGACTGTGCTTTCACCTGCAGTGCTATATATAAACAGAATTTCTAACATACAGTCTACACACATGTAGCATCACTCATTTAGCCTTCTCTTGGCAGTCTGTACAGACTTCCAGGTCTCTTAGTAGATCTGGATTTACCACCTAATGCAGGTTCGATAGAAAGTTAGGGCAACCTTGGCTTTCATAAATACTATGTCTGCTAACCATGCTCACTACATCATCTATGTTAGGCACCCACTTAAAACAGCTGAGGTCTACACACAGGCATTTAATGTGTGAAGCAGCTCTTAGTTCAAATTGAGAAAATGAAATCGAATAAGAGAGGGCATCTGTGTTAATTACGCTCACAAAGACTTGCTGCTTGAAGTGGTGGTAAGAAGTTACCAAAATGAAGCCCACAGGCTAAACTCAAGCAGTTAACTAGCTCCTCCTACGTAGTAGATGCAGAAGGTTTTAAGTGTCCCTTTCTTAACCAATTTTCATTCTTTATTAAAATCTTATTTGGAAACAGAAGGAATTTAAGCTTGTTTGCAAGAAGGGCATTGGAGATCTACTGTTCAAAAGGAGGAAGTTTGTTTCAGCACATAATCTTGACCCTTGCTCAAAACAATTTTCCTTAAATATGCACCTGACTAAAAAAAAACAGGTACAGTCCTCAACAGTTGCAAAAAACCCTAGAAATCTAATGATTAAATCTGAAGAGAATTGTGTTGCCCCTGATCTGAACATACTTTTACCTGAGTAGTTCTGAAAAGGCTTAAAAGTTCTGGAAAATTGTATAGAGCAATTTAAGGCAGAATTTTGTATTCAAACATCGCAGAAATGACTGACTGAAGCATCAACTGATTAAAGCAATTCTAATAATGATCTGCCACTTGATCTGTTAGTCAGATGGTTAGGTTTAACTCTTGGGCGATCAGTTGCAAAAAAATGAAAGAATAAAACCTCCAAACGTAGCCGATTGTAAGGAATTTTATATATATAACAAGGCATATTTTAATAAACCATCTTTTTTTGTTCCCATCTTATGAAACAGGGAAGTAAAACCTTACAGTAGTCAAAAATGATTAACATTTGAATCCTGCTTTAAACAACTAAAGATAAAATTCAGTTAAGCCAATTAAGGATGCAGTCTTAGAGGTATGGAATTAGCAGGATTTTCCTTTGAATGTAGGATCAGGCTGCATCCTATGCTGGTAAAAGATAGATTTTATCCAGATTAGTAATAAAATACTTAATTGCTAATACTTTAAAAATAATATGAAAGCCAATTATTATTCACTAAATGGTCATGAACAAGATATGTGCTAGCAAGTCCCACAGAAATTAATTAGGATAAGTATTCATAAGTTACAACATTATATTACTTTGTCCTCGATGTTTTTTTCCCCTCAGAGACAAATGGTTCACAATTGGTGATTAAAATGCCATTAATAACATATCAGAAGATGCATTTTCCTTCTCACCTCTAGTGCTATGATGAAATGGGGAAGGGTCTCATACCTCTTTTGAAGGAACCCGTGAGCTTTTTCTCTTATTCCACCATGTTTCCAACATGGCAATGAAGCAGGAGAGGACAACCCCAGCTGCCAGGATGCAAAAAACTCCTGCGAAGCTTTTTATATCCAAGGCTCCCCCTTTGTATTTGGGATCCACGGAGGAGTGCAGATCACACTGGGAATTCCTCGGCCACCACTTGTGCTTCAGTAGATCCATGTGTCCGTTCTGCTGAAGTTCTAGAATCCTTGGAGAGAAATCACAAGAGCCGTAAATGTCTTCAAGAGCTGTAGAAGATTTTCATACAGCTGCACGGTTCCTGACCCCCCAAAAAGATCTCATCCCCATGAAAACATTCCCGATGCTGCCAACCCTGTTGCATCAGCTATAATCCAGGTCCCTTAGCTATAGTAATACAGGTAGCCCTCGATTTACAGCAGTTCATTTAGTGACCATTTGAAGAACACTGAAAAAAAGAGACTTATGACTGTTTTTCACACTTGCAACCATTGCAACATCCCCATGGTCACGTGATCAAAATTCACTGACTACTGGCCACTGATTCATATTTATGACGGTTGCCGGGGTCCTGTGATCCCCTTTTGTAACCAGCAAAGTCAACGGGGAATCCAGATTCACTTAACTGAAGTGATTTGCTTAACAGCCATGGCAAGCAGAGTCCTAAAATGGGGCAAACCTCACTTAACAAATATCTCGCTTAGCAATAGAAATTTTGGACTCAGTTGTGCTTGTAAGTTAAGGACGACCCGTTCTGACATCATTAGATGACTGCACCAATGATAAGGATGACGATGAGTATTACAAATGGCAAGACAGAAGTCCAAATTCTGGAGCCATTCAAGGGGCAGTTGTATGAAACCACTCAGTGTACCAGTTCTAAACAGAGAAGCGAGAATTATGCTTAAACTATTAAAATATAGAGGCCACAATATTTAGTACTCATGTTTCATTGATGTTGCTGATGCTCAAACAGCCTTAGCGCTGACACAATGGGTTGAACCCAGGTTCAGTCAAATACCGTTGAAATGAATGGGCTTAATTTAACCTCTCCTATATTAACTCTTGTACTTCATCCAGAGTCATATGAGCTGGCTCACCACATAAATTGGACGAATAAAAAAATTCATGTTGACTTGAACGGTCAACTGGTTTTTATACCCATTGGCTAGATTCATAGAGCAAACTAAACCCATGTTGTTGTTGTTGTTTTTTAAAAAAAACACTGTTCTTTTGAGTACAGCAAAGCTGCTAGGCGATACCTAACGATTTCATAGAAACAATAGTAGTTGGAAGTTTAAGAAGTAACCCAGGAAGCCACTGTATCACTTGTTTCAGAGCTCATCTCAGTTTGATTTATACAATAGCGCATAGTGATTTATGTTTTGTCAATGGCATGATGGATACATGCCGTTGATCTGATTTGTTCCTAGAGTTTGCTTTGCTTCACATGGACAGTGAGAATGAGGGTTTGGTTGCTCTAGTTCAGTATTTCTCAAACTTGGCAATGTTAAGTGGTGTGGACTTCAACTCCCAGAATTCTCTAGCCAGACGTCAAGGTGAAAAACACTTTTCTAATTACTGTGCAATGTTCTGGGATACAAGATAAATGCATTTCCTTGAGCTGTGTCATAGGCTCCTACTAGCACCAGAGCATCGGAAACACAGATAGCTGGCACTGGATAAGACCACACAAAGGCATGCTTTGTATTCTATTGACTGTAAACTCCGGCTTGAAAAGTGTTGCATTTAAATCAATTGAATTGTAATGAACTTCAATGTACTTCTGTTTAAAGTCTTTGTTTTAGTCAACACTCATTTGTTCTAAATAGCAACAAACTATTATCTAACACACATATATATAAATGTAAGAGTCATAATCCAGACATTTTAAATACTTTAACATTAATACATTGAACAGTAACTGAAAACAGATCCCAAATGATAAAAGGAGACTAAAGATTAAATTATGATGTGGTAAACTACTATTAACTTTACAATAACATGCATATAAGACAGGGTTAAATGCAACCTGATCAGGGGGCTGTTCTGGCAGCTTTCAGAACATCAAAAAAAAAACCTTCAATAGCACAGAAGTTTTTCAGATGGAGGGGCAGCCTGTTTGAAAGGGACAAGCAGATTTGTTGTTCAGTCGCTAAGTCGTGTCTGACTCTTTGCGACCCCATGGACCATAGCCTGCCAGGCCTCTCTGTTCTTCACAGCCTCCTGCAGTCTTCCCAAACTCATGCTTGTTGCATCGGTGACACCATCCAGTCATCTGATTCTCTGCCACCCCCTTCTCCTTTGGCCTCCCATCTTTCCCAGCATCACATCCTTTTCTAATGAGTTCTCTCTTCTCATTAGGTGGCCAAAATATCTGAGTCTCAGCTTCATCATTTGTCCTTTTAAGGAACAGTCAGGGTGGATTTCATCCAGGACTGACTGATTTGACCACCTTGCAGTTCGAGGGACTCTCGAGAGTCTTCTGCAGCACCTACAACTCAAAGGCATCAATTCTTTGATGGTCAGCCTTCCGTATAGTTCAACTCTCACAACCGTACATTGCAACACGTAGATTGCCAGCCTTCTAACCACTCAGAGAAAAACCCCAAAGCATTTTTCCACCTCCATCTGGGGATGATAATTTATTAAATTTATTTGCTGCTAAATTCCCAGGGACTCGGGGACAGGATGCTCTAATCAGACTGGTGTTACGGTAACTTATGATTTAGTCGCTAAAGGGTATGTAGATTAAAACCACCTCCCAGGATTTCATACCAAACCCTACTGGCAACCAATGGACCATTTGCAGTGTGGCTCTCACAAAGCTAAAATGACACTCACTTGCCCGCGTATGGGTGGCTGCATTTTGTAGCAACTGCAGTTTTTTAGATGGTCTTTAAGGGCAGCCCCATATAGAGTTTTTTACAATCAATGTCAAAATAATGAGGACATGTAGAGAGCCACAGAGATGATGTTGGGGAAGCTAAGGAGAGGCAGATGGTCACCATAAACAAAAGCATCCGTTAAGGCAGGCAATAGCTATAAGCGCCAGAAAGAAGCCTGGAGTGACTCCTCCCTAATTCATTATAGTATAAGAGGGAAAGAGGGGAGAAATTCAGTCAGGCTTTCATAGTTCTGTTACTTTTCTCTATAAAATAAAGAGCCGCGGTGGCCCAGCAGTTAGAATGCAGTACTGCAGGCTAAATCTAATAACTGAAGTTGGCTCAAGGTTGACTCAGCCTTCCAACCTTTGGAGGTCAGTCAAATGAGGACTCAGATTGTTGGGGGCAAGTGAACCACTTAGAGAGGGCTGTAAAGCACTGTGAAGTGGTATATAAGAGTAAATGCTATAGCTATTTCAGTCAGACTTGTGGACTCAGTTTCCTAACCTGACTTAACGCATAGATCTGATAGGATGTGAATGAGAGTTGGCAAGATCCCATGCCCGAAGCTGTGCAAAACCTCTTCCGGACACCGATTTCATTTACCGGTGGAGTAGGGGCCACGAGTTCACCCATGAGACTCTTTAGCAATACCATTTGAGCTTATATACAACCTCATAGTGCTTTATAGCACTCTCTGGGCGGTTTAGATTATCAGCATTATTTGCATATTGCCCTCAACAATCTGGATCCTCATTTTACAGCTCTCAGAAGGATGGAAGACTGAGTCAATCTTGTACCCCATCAGGATTGAACTCCAGGCTATGGGCAGAGTTTGCCTGCAATGTTGCACTCTAACCATTGCATCACTGTACTGCAGACTTTCTTTAAGCACCAACCCCATCAAGAATCAATGCAGGAGTCCTAAGACAAATTTGATGGCTATCGAATGAACAATCATTTTCTCATGCTTTGTTCTCGTTCAATCTTTTATAGCCTCTGGATCAAGACCATATCAAGACACCTCCTTCATTTCGTGCCTGGTACAGGGTGATTATATTCAATTGGATATCATCTGAATATTGAGGATACTTCACTCCAAATCATGAATGATCTCCTCCAGCGGCTTCATATAATTGCTAAATAACATTAGAGAGGAGTGGTGAAGGGCTCAATCATTTATCTGCCATCTCTTATTGATTGGAACTGCCCTCAAGAATAGGAATAGAACCAACATTTTACAATGCCTGCAAGTAGACTTGAATATGTATCATAAGAGTCTCATAGCTCGAGAGCTTCTGGATAATCTAACAGAATTTAAGTTTAATATATAAATTGTCCCAAACCTTTTTTTAAAAAAAGAATTGTATGGCATGATGAATGTGTTTTGTGGCATGTTTTGTCACAAATGTTTTGATAAATGACATGATGAAATGCTTTGTGACATGATTGTACTTCATAGCATGATGACTTGATGAATATACTTTATGATCATGAATGTACTTAATATCTACATGACATGATAAGTGTACTTTGTGATTATGAATGAATCTTAAGTTTGTAACCACAGTTTGCCAATTGTAAGTATGTAAGTACTGAGCATGTATACCCGAGACAAATTCCTTGTGTGTCCAGACACACTTGGCCAATACATTCCTATTCTATTCTATTCTATTCTATTCTATTCTATTCTATTCTATTCTATTCTATTCTATTCTATTCTATTCT
>JANHFO010010224.1:184521-199650 GCA_032468095.1 Pareas carinatus | reverse complement strand
CGGTAAAATGAGGACCCAGATTGTTGGGGGCAATATGCTGACTGTGTAAACCGCTTAGAGAGTGCTGTAAAGCACTGCTAAGCGGCATATAAGTCTAAATAACAACAACAACAACAACACAACTGAATATATGAGGGCAATTTGGAAATAAAAGCCTCCCTTTGGTTATCAATGACAGACACTCGCAGATACAGAACTTTTATTATACACATTAGAAAACTACAGCATTAACTTTTGACATAATTGCTATTCAAACTGAGGCACTTGTCATAATGTCTTATAAGGTTTGAAATTCCTTCTACAAAGAAATCTTCCTCCTGGGAATGAAGTCACCCTGCAACAGCATTGTGAAGTGCATTGTCATCATCAAAGTGGTGTGATGCAAATGTTGGGACATGCTAACTTCCAGTGTGGTGTTTGTTGTGAAGCCAGAGGGAAGTTTCCCCTCTGGTCAGCACGAGCCGACTCCGCCCCAGTTTACGGGCAGGAAAGTGACAGGAGGTGATTGGCTGTCAGGGCATTTGCAGAAAGTATAAAAGGCAATGACAGCCTTCCAGCCGCACGCGAGTTGGACTCTTACCTGTCATTGAATAAAGAGCTATTTGAACTTTTCCCTCACATCTGTCATTGTCTCAACGACCCACATGTTCACACCATAATACTGGCGACGAAGTTGGTTGAACTGAGAGCAGACCGACGGGACTGGCAGGAGATACAGCGGCATAATTCCTTTCAGCTGACACTTCGACACAAATAGCTCATTTGATGCGCCGCGGCGAAAAAAGGGAAAAGGCCGCTCCGAGCCGCTCTCATCCGAAGGCTAAGACCCGATCAGCCGATCCCAGAAGGAAAAGACGCGGAAAAACTGAATCAGCATGTCAACTGAACATGACAAGAGCCCGGCAACGTACCATGCTCCCGCACCCTTCAATTCAAAAGCGGAGACATGGGAGCTCTACACGGAGCATTTCCATTGTTTCCTGCTTGCAAACCACTTGCTTGATCTCCCGGATTTGGAAATGCAGGCTACATTCCTCAGCCATTGCGGCACAGATGTCCTCAAGGTTGCCAAAGCCCTCACGGCGCCCAACCCGATCCACTCATGCCATGGGATGAGCTGATCATGAAACTAAGAGCACATTTCGATCCTCTGCCATCGAAATATATTCAACGATTCAAGCTCAGGCATCGCATCCAGCAAGATGGGGAGTTGTTGGTTCATGATAATGCTTGCCTGTATACCATTAGATGCAGCCAAGAACTTTTGGAACAGCTCCATTGGGATGTTTTGGATTACACTCCCTATAGCCCTATTGGATGCCAAGCAATTACCACCTTTTCTGGCTTCGTTCCCAGGAGAGAGATTTCTTTGCAGAAGGAATTTCAAACCTTGTAAGATATTATGATAAGTGCCTCAGTTCGAATGGCGATTTTGTCAAAAAGTAATGTAATGTTGTAGTGTTCTAATGTGTATAATAAAAGTTCTATATTTGCGAGTGTCTGTCATTGATAATCAAATGGAGTTTTCCTCCCCCCAAATTGCCCTCATATATCTATTCTTTCTTCTACTTCTTTCACAGTCTGAATTTTAAATCATTTAATGATTTTCAGCTCTGGCTTTGATTAATAATGTTAGATTTCTTTCTCAACAACAACACTACTACAGGATGTAAGCTGATCCAAGTAAACTGCCTTTTGCAATTGACTGATGGTAGTTTTGTCAATATTGATGGTGTTCAAGTAGTGCTCCATATGCTTTGGAATTGCATCAAGGGGCCTACTATTATTGGTTCTAGCTTTGCTTGCTTTTGCCACAGTGATTCTACTTCTGTTCACAGATCTGTATATTTTGTGATTTTGTTCAGTTCTTTCTCTTCTATTTTGCTGCTTCCAAGTATTGCAATGTCCACCATTCAGATTTTTGTTTTTTTCTTTCTTATCGACAATTACTAAGTTTAGGGTGCTTTGTGACAAGTGCTTGTCTGTTTGAATTTTAAAGTCTTTTAGCTTCTTCACTATCATTTTCTTTGTCTGTGTTGTGGCCCCACCAGTTCATGTTTGCAGGCAGATTGTATTTCTTGAATATATTTTAGTGTTCCATTGTTGCTACTTTGTCAGATCATTGTAGTCGGTCTGTGTGATCTTCTTGCAGAAGCTAACTAGCTGGTTTACTATTTTATTATTGTTAACGTTGGGAAAAAAAAATTCCAACATTATTGCTCTCAGTTAGAAGGTTGGCAGTAGCAATTTCTGCCATGCCTGTAAATAGTTTGCTTTATTCATTCATATTATTCTAATCACTTTCCTTCTTCTCTTGCCATTTTTCTCTTCCTCCCCCCCTCCTTTTTAAAAAGAGGTACTTCATATTTGTGGACGCAAGTCATATGTTTTGTTGAGATGCATTGTTTTGTACAGAATAGGAAGAAAAATGGCATTTCTTTTCTCTTTGCCTGTAAATATGAAAAGCCTTTTCAGTAATGTTTCCCTACCTTCATAAACAATCTTTTTTCTCTGCAGCTCGAGCAGAAATCATAAATAAAAGGGCCACAGTTTTAAGAATGAGGAGGATATCTTTTTTAGCAGCAGTATTTATTTTATTTTTTCATTTATTCAGATGTAGAGGCTGTTTGATTCCAAACTATTCTGGCCAGCTTACATATTAATAGTCCTAAACACTAGAAAACCAAAGCAAGATGAACACAACACAATGAAACTCAACATTGCTTGACTCTGATGTTGGACAAGAGAGTGAGGAAGTGCTGGTCTTTAAGAAAGGCTATAATAACTTATAATAAGAGGATGCTTTTTAAAGGAAGGGACTTGTGAAAAGAGAGGCACGCCACTGGAAATGTTTGCTGTTTTAATGGGGGCAAACTATGCGTATTGTGCTAGTCTGTGTGATCTCTTAAATCTTCTCTGCTCCGACTGCTATCCTTCAAACTCCACCCCCAAACCAGAATTGGCCCTTTCTCATTCTGTGACCAGATCATCTTTCTAGTGATATCGCCTATCATCCTTCGTATGTTAAGATGAAGGCCTAATTGAGGCAGATCAAAGCACACAGTATCCGATTAGTGTGCTGCTTCCTGATTGATTCTTGGACTCCTGTGACATGGACCAATCGGAGATCAGCTTGCCGAATTCAAATTTTATTTTCATTTATTAAATTGACTGATTGCCCATCTTACCACAGGGTAGCTCTGAGTGAATGCAACAGCTCAATCAGCCGTCTTCCAGAATGCCTTTTCTGGAAGGGTTAAAAATCCTGCAAAAGATATCTTCCTCATGTGCTTTTATCACATTAGAGAGTTTCCAAGACATCTCAGAAAGATGTCCTTCCATCACCAGAACATTCATTTCCAAAGGTTCACTCCTTTTGCTGCTTGTTACCTCCTCTATTTCTTGTAATGAAACTAAGCTGTTTTCATTAGAAGCATCTCTATATTGTAACAGACTTTGGAAAAATGAGATTTGGACTGGATTGCACCACAGAAGTTGGTTGGAAAGGGAATTAGGGAGGCTGAAGTATCCATAACACTTTTTTCACTCAACCAAAGGTCTTCTAATATTCCTAGCAAAAATATAAAATATCACGTCCTGAATGTAGGATGGAGAGTCCTAGAAAAACATTTTCTCTTATTACACTTATCTGTTACTCCTTCCCTTGCCTTCCTTTAATCCATCTAACTCTTTTCTGTATTTGGAAAAGCAGGGCAAAACACTACTATTCTATAGCATTTCCAGCATAAACTGCATTCTAAAACCTTTGGGAAATTTTAAACTCAGTACTATCAATTATGTCATCCAGTCCCAAAGTATTTGAAAAGTATTAGGGATCTGATGAAACCCAGAGCACATTCCTAGCATTTAACATTGTGAAAAAGAAAATATTAACCAATCCGTCTATGGCATGCTTCATTAATTACAAAATATCCTTCATAAAAGAGACAAAGATCTGCAAAATGAGAGATTACTCCAATTAACCATATTACATTATTTTATGAGCACAAATTCCCTAATGTATAAATGACATCCAGTTAGACTCTTTGGAGAACAACACTATCCATAAAAATGGATGTGGCTTGTAAATCTATAATTGTTGTAGTGCGGAACGGGAGCTGCTATAAAATCAGAAAAGGACTAGTTGATACAGATACTATAAAGAATTCTGTCAGATAAAATTCAGACTGAAAATATTTGTCAAAGAACATGCATCTGTGGGTGAATTTTAATAGGATTTTTTAAAATAATCTCAATCGCTTTTCATAACCAGCCTGCATCTTTGCCAACCAATCTGATGTTCCCAAGAACATCTGAAGGGCTCTAAACTAAGAGAAGCAAAGTAAAGAAATGTGTGATTTTTTTTCTAACTTGCTAGCCTATTCCAAAGGCAAATCTAAGAGGCTAATTGAATGAAAGCAAAATAAAACTGGAATGCAGTCTCAAAATCCAGATAGCTGTTTTACGGTTCTCCCAAAAGTACTTTTCAAAAAACAACTGGACTTTCTTGTTTTTTTTCCTTGAAAACGTTTTGCTTCTCATCCAAACAGCTTCTTCACTTCTGAAGAACTGAAGAAGATCTAAAGAAGCTTATAAACAGAATTTGATCCAATGCCATAAAATTAATCAAGGTTCTTCTATGAGCCATCACCCATTACTTTGGTTCAAAATTACAGTCAAAATAATCTCCAGTGCCTTGTAGGAAAATATGGGGATATCTTTGATGAAGAACAATTAAGGGAGAAGAAACAATAACTAGACCTAATGCAGAGAAGAGCAAGGGGATTGAAGTTTAGTCTTAGAAAGTTTAACCCATATAAAGAATGGTTGTTGGAATTGGGTGTGTCGAGTTTAATGAAAAAAAGGACTACGGTTGATATGATAGCAGTATTCCAATATCTAAAGGGTTGCCACAGAGAAGAGGAAGTCAAACTATTCTCCAAAGAATCTGAAGGCAGGACAAGAAGCAATGGTTGGAAATTAATCAATGAGAGAAGCAACCTAGAACTAAGGAGAATTTTCCTGATAATTAGAACAATTAATCAGTGGAACGAGTTGCCTTCAGAAGATGTGGATGCTTCAACACTGGAGGTTTTTAAGAAGAGATTGGATGACCACCTGCCTGAAATGGTATAGGGCTTCCTGCCTGAGCAGAGGGCTGGACTAGAAGACCTTCAAGGTCCCTTCCAACTCTGCTATTCTGAAATGGAAAAGCATGAGTAAAAAGCTCAAAATAATCCAGTGTTGATTCTGTTTGGTATTAGGCACCCATTTCGTAAGAGTCAGTTAAATGCTTATCTTGACAGTGGAAAAATTGGGACTCTGCTTTATTTATATACGCAATATATTTAAAAGAGCTTGTGTATATGTACTGGAAGTTTAGGTCATAAATCACCTGTCATTCACAGCTGGTCAGTCAGCATCTGAATCTGATGAATTATGAACATCTTCATAAATGAGAAATTCCATATAGGCGCAGAGGCTTAACATAATCCATTCTTTAGCTAAAGATAGGGCTTTTAAATATCAAGGGCAAACTCCAAAAGAGGTTGAGGAAGAACATGTGTATGAGGGCCGTGAGCTAGAAGTATTTTGCCCCAGTCTCTGCTTAAAGTAAGCATTCTAGAAAAGCAGCGGCTGCTCTACTTTTGAAGAGCTATAGTTGTGAGCTGTATAAGACACTTGACACTAAGCAGCTCTGTTCTTCTAAACAGCTATGGGAAATTGGATGCTTAATGTCAGTTTTTAATTATCCATACTTCAGACTGGGCTGGGCATGAAGCTTTTAATTTTATTTATTATCTTTTGAGTCTGTATTATTAAAGCTTCATTTATTTCCAGATTTGTAGCAGACCAGAACTATTTTGTGGAGTATTACATATTTTAATATGTTTTTCCCCACATAGGGGATTTTGTAATGGATCCTTTTGTCTATCTATTAAAAATATATATTCTTCAAGGAAGGGCTGTATGTCATATGTGACCAGGAGGTTCCATTGCAGACAATAATTCCTTTTCTCTTCACTTTCTCCTTCTAAGAACCCAATGGTAGCAACAGAAGCTACTAAAATAATACCTCGAAAGGCAGGACTGCAGAGTCACAGTGTGAAGATCCAAAAAGTGTCTGAGAGAGGTTGATTTAGACTGCCAACTTTCTGCCCTACAGAGTCAGTGTGTTGCTATGGTATAGGCCAGTGGCCCACAACCTTTTCGGCACCAGGGACTGATTCCAAGGAGAAAGTTTTTTTTGTGGACCAGACAATGCGTGGTTCTGTGTGTTTCCTGTATCCTGCGAATGGGGTTCGGCTTGTTTGCGAGGTTCAGTTGCTGGCATGCCATGGACTAGTACTGGTTCATGGACCGGGGACCCCTGGTATAAGCAATGTACAGGTAATCCTCAACCTACAACGACACATGGAGCACCAAATTTCCATGGCTAAGCAAAACAGTTGTTAAGTAACTTGTGACTCATTTTATGACCTTTTTGCCACAGTTGTTAAACGAATTGCTGCAGTTGTTAAGTGAATCATGCAGGTTTTAAGTGAATCTGGTTTTCTCATTTACTTTGCTCATCAGAAGCCGACTGAGAAGGTTACTAATAGTGATCACATGACCCCGGAGCAATGCAACGGTCATAAATACATGTCAGTTGTCAAGTTCCCAAATTTGGATCATGTGACCATAGGGATGCTGCAACGTTCATGTTGTGTCGTAGTGTGACAAGCATGTGCACAAGAACGCTGGCAGACCATGTGGGCCACGCCCACCCTGACCACAGAAAAGCCAGCCTCTGGATTGGTCCAGTTGAACTCAGGTGTGGGAGGAGTCACACCTCTCCACAACCGCCGGAAAACCCAGGACTATGATTGGCCAGGTGGAGGCCAGAGGGGTTCTTTAAAAGGGGAACAATGGGGGCCATTGACTCCATTCCGGAGTAAGATGTAGAATAAAAGCAACCGCTGTTCATCCGTCTCGTGTCGTCCTTTGTCCGTCCTCCAATACACAACAGTTCATAAGTGTGAAAACTGGTCATAAGTCAATTTATTTCAGTGCCATCGTTACTTTGGATGATCACTAAATGAATGGGTGTAAGTCGATGGTTACCTGTATTATTAGCTGTAGTCTCATCTTTATTCTTAGAATTATACTGGCATGGAAACCTGGAGAAAAGATCCTTGCTGTTTTCTTAGCTAGAGTACATTTAGAATATTTAATGTCCTTCCTGCTATGTGTTTGTAAACTTCTTACACAGAGTGAATATTCATGGAGACTTTTTTGAGTCTACTACTAGCAGAAGCAATTTGTTGTTTATATATTATTCAGTGAGAGCACAGTGGCATTTTTTTTGCTCTTGGTTTCTAAACAAAGAAACACTGGGGTGTATCTGAATCACCTTTGCTAGGGTATGGATAAACTGCTGTCTTGAGCTAATGCATCTAAAGACAATGCCTGCATTTTCTTACACTGGGAAAACAAACTTGAAAGGTTAATGCCCGTTTCCGTTCTTAATTGTCCTACATCAAGCCATGCTTATATGTTAATGATAAACTGTTTTTAAAAAGTCTTGCAATACAGATAGTCCCCTACTTATGAGCCCTAAATTTCTGTTGCTAAGTGAGACATTTCTTAAGTGAGCTTTGTTCCATTTTACAACCTTTCTCGCCTCAGTGGTTAAGCGAATCACTGCAGTTGATATGTTAGTAACATGGTTGTTAAGTGAATTTGACTTCACGGTTGACTTTGCTTGTCAGAGGTTCGGTTGCAAATGGTGAGACACATTATCATTATCATTATCATTATCATTATCATTATCATTATCATTATCATTATAACTTATATACCACTTGACAATGCTTTACAGCATTCTCTAAGCGGTTTACACAGTCAGTATATTGGGTCCTCCTTTTACCAACCTCGGAAGGATGGAAGGCTGAGTCAACCTTGAGCCAGTGAGAATCGAACTGCTGAACTTGACGGCTAATGGCAGATGGCAGTCAGCAGAAATAGCCTGCAATGCTGCTTTTAACCACTGCACCATCCTGGCTTTTGTTATGTTATATTAACTTGTTATGTCCTATAACAGGAGTCCTCAACCCGGGTCTGTGAACTGGCACCGGTCCGAGGCCTACCGGCAACCAGACCACGCAAACAAGTCAAGGCCCATTCGCGGGATGCAGGCAACACACAAAACCAAGCCCCTTCTGGTGCATGGAAAAATCTTTCTCCATGGAACTAGTCCCTGATGCCCAAAGGGTTGGGGGCCAATGTCCTATAAGATACTGCATAAGTAGCACCTCAAAGGGAATGTGAGCGATGTTACCTACAAAGAATATTATAAGCAGCTTCCAGGGGAAAAAAAATCTTTATCACCTTTTACCCAACTGAATAAGAGTATGCAGACACAGTAAAAGCAGAGGTGGTATCCCTTCAATCATATTAGCTCCAACAAATACAATTTCTGCAATAAACCCTGAAGGAGCATTCATACTGCCTGGTTTTATTGGAAAATGCAATTGAACAGCTCTTCTTCAAATCTCAAACTCTTATTATTTTGCAGAACTTAAACTTTCTGATTCTCTAACCAGTTCTAACCAATCAAAAAATTGGTTATCCCAGGGCTTCTCTACCTTTGCAAAATTATGATATCCTAAAATGGTAAGAAGATTGTGGGTGACTGCTCTCCACCTCCATCCCAGATAAGACAATGATTTAATTATGATTTGAATTGAGCAACAAATAAATACAAGTAGATGTTGATTAAGGCGGTTAATGAATTCCATGAAATGGTCACATTATTCAAATTCATACTATTCAAAGTGATATTTCTATGGAAAATATACTAACTGGTTTGAACGACGAAAGTAGGCAATGAAAAATGTTTAACATAAATTTGTACAGGTATATTAATGAAATGTTACCGTGAAATATAAAAAGAATACACTTAAATTTTAAATTTTTGATAAACAAAGTCACAGAGATATTATAAAAAGCAAAATAAAAACAAAAATATTCAATCGTAGGTTCAGGCATTCCAATATCCTGTCATATCAGCATTGTTACAACCATGTTCTTGAAATTAAATTATATCACATTTTTGTTTTAATGTACCATCATGCCTATTCTTTTTAAAATTTGTACGGTTTTGCTTGGACAAGATTTTCTTCCCTTTTGCACAAAGATTATTAGTGTCTAAGACCCCAATTGCAATTGAGATAAGTCTCAATTATACATGTTCTAGCTTCACATTAACTGAATTTTGGGGCACATTAAATTCGAACTGGTATCAATTTACAATTCACACGAAATTAACTATCATATTATTTGAACCTACACTAACCGTGAATATGCTAACTACACACCACTTACTTTTAATAAGTCCATTTCAATCTATATATCAAATAAAACAATAACATAATTGTACAATTTTACAGAATCAGATTCCTGCATTGGAAATAAATGAGCAAAACAACACTCAATAAAACCTAGAACCATATTTTAACAGCAAAGACAAGCAAGCACATGATTCTTACTTTTGCATAATTTCTAATATTTGGATTGCTTTCTGAAGACAGTCGCCGCTATGCCTCCCAGAAAGGGGAAACAAAGGTGTTTACTTGTCTGAGATCTGTTTTTCTTAAATGGCTCTTAAAATGCTGCCGCTTGCAAAACCGACAAGTTGTAAGTTGCTTTGGGTGCCTTCTCTCTTTGGTGCACTACGTTTACCATCACAACTCATCTTCCCCCCCACACATATACACACACTTGCAATTTCTTCCTCACGGTGAGAGAATCCCTCCACAGTAATTCTCCTTGCAGAGTAGTAAGCAGCAGGTTGAATGGACAAAGTTTTGCACAGAAGCCTTATGCGCTCTAGGCATGATTATTCCTCCTTTGAAAAGCAAATGTGGCAAGTTAAAAACAGCAATGAGAACACCCAAGGCCTCATATAAGGATCTGTTAATGTCTTCCTTTGCATTCAGTACTTGTATTCCTCCGCAACTCAGAAAGGACGTGAAAGGATTTCTGTGATTCTCCATTAATAGTTTCAAGACCTCTTGGTGATATCTTTTTTATATCCAATAATTTTTATGAAAGTTTTAAAATATAAAGATAAAAATAAATACAAACTAAAATATATATAAAAAGGAAAAAGGAAATGCGTAGAGAAAAAGAAAAAGGTATATTTAAATGACTCCCTTCATCAAGACCAATGTCAATAACTTATCACCTTCTCTGATATTTCAACAAAAGAATTCCTCTTTCATGTCTTGTCCATAGGCAAAATACAAAACCTTGTCATTCAGTCCTAATCAACCAAAGCCATTAAAAGTTACTAGAAATACAATGTTTGTATTTTAAATAACTAAAATAAATACACAGGTATAGAATAGATCAGAGGTTTTTAACCTGGGGTCCGTGGGACCCTTGGGGGTCCATGGCAAGTTGCGAGGGAGTCCGCAGACAGATCGAGAAAAACTTGGGAAAAGTAATATATAAGTGTTGTGTTCTGGGCGGGCATTCCCGGGCGCGGGATTGCTCAGCATCCTGATTGGCAGACTGCCCACCCCCACAGGGTATATTAGGGGCAGCCCGACCATGTGCGTCCTTCACTGGTAGCCACTATCACGAATAAAGCAGTTAGCCTCCGCTTGTCTCTGCCTTGTTCCTCCGAACCTCGAATCTAACAATATGAATTGTCGATTAGTAATTAGTTGAATTTGTGGGAATGGGGTCCATCATGTAGCAATGGCATGTTTTGGGGTATGCAGCTTGAAAAAGGTTGAAAACCTCTGGAATAGATGGTACCAGGCTCAAAAGTAGCAACTGCAAGATGGATCTTGGAGTCCTAGTGAACAAGCACTTAAACATGAGCCAGCAGTGTGCAGCAGCAGTCAAAAAAAGCCAATACAATCTTAGGCTGCATTAACAGAGGGATAGAATCAAATGATATTAAAAAGATTCTATAGGCTCTAGAAAGAGCGCAAAGAAGAACAACATAAATGATTAGTGAACTAGAGGCTAAAACATGTGAAGAACGGTTGCAGGAATTGGATATGTCTAGTTTAATGAAAAGGAGGGTGACATGCTTCCAGAAGCTGCGAATGCCCTAACACTGGAGGTGTTTAAGAAATGATTGGACAATCATTTATCTGAAATGGTATAGACTATCCTGCTCAAGCAGAAGGTTGAATTAGAAGACCTTCCAACTCTATTATTCTGCTTCATATTTCTTTACTTTTAACACAGTAACTTGTCGCTTTCTCTAAAAACACAACAAAAAATCCCACACCTTATCTTTTATCTATAAATATATCTTTAAAGTCTTGTTATTTGTCAAAATCCATTAAGAGCTACCAGAAACAACATATATACTTTAACCTTAATAAAAAAAAACCTGATTTTGTATTCCTTCTGTTTACGTTTACGAATTTTGATCTTTAATTCCTTCAAATATTGTCCCACAAGTTTATTTCTTATCATTTTTCTTTGCCTCTTCAGAGAAACTCCTTCACGAGTTTAAGACATCTTATTTGTAAATCCAAAACTATCTGAAGTCGCTCTTCTGATTCATTATTTGTATGTCCTCTTTAATTATTAAAGCCAATTTCATTTATAAATCCGGTGTAACATTGTTTCCATGTCATCCTTGTAGCTTGACATTTTTAAAAAATCCATTTTCAGCTTAATCATTGGCTAAGGAATCATATGGACTCGCACATAGATTGGATTACTGTACCATGGATTAGCTGCCATACAATTTCATCAAGCAAAGTCAAAGACAGAGAAATCAATTTGTACCGCAGAGGCAAGCAATAAGCTTCGTAAGGAAAAGTGGTATGGCTATCATAAGTTTTTCTATTTGTTCTTGATGATTTCAGAGCTGATGAGAAAAAACTGGCAAGCAACATGAAACCTAAGCAGTGGCAAGGCTAAATATTCCACATTTTCTCATTGCTTTTAACCACTGTCTTTTCTTCAAACTGTAAGAACTGACTTATTGGTCAAACGACAAACGGCCTGTTCTTATACTTTGAACAACTTAATCAGACATCAGAGGTTTTTCGCAGCATGTTGATGACAACCTTACTTCTATGATTGAACTGTCAGCTAGCTGTTAAAAGCTCAACAGCCAAGGCAACTAAAATATGGTAATGCTCACCGACTTCATTCAATGCAAAGTTACAGCTGTCTCCCAAATGCTGCAAACTATTAAGGACAGCCCTCTCTAGCTGTTGATCATAACACCTTTCTCATTTTCCACATATGGGCTTGGTTCATTCATCGTGCTTACCTGTGATTGATTGGACGAATCAGTGACTGGGTTCATATAACATGTTAAAGTAAACAGCACGGTTTAAAATCCCGAATACCTAGGTTCATATGGCACTGTAATCTAAAGCCACTGAAACAACAGTATGGGGTAGCATGCATAATATGAATCCAGTTGTAGAGTCACTTAATGTCTTGACTCTTCCCAAACAGGAATACTTGTGCTTGTGACTACAATTCTCAGAATTTCCAACCAGCATTGAAAAGATTGGTTGGGACGTACATTGCTTTTATGTAAGGGTTTGTTGTTCCCTCACATTTGTTCTGTTAAGGTATAGAATCTTTGTCCGTTGCACTGTACTTGCTTCATTTCGCATAATAAAGCTGTTTATGAATGGTGCGACAAGATTTATTTTTCAGCCAGCTTGTTGCAGAGCTTGAGGTGATTTAGGACTGAGAGGGAAAAACCGGTTGTAAGTCACCCAGCTGGTTCCAGACCTAAAGAAGGGCTACAACTGGAGTTCCCCCCTCCAATACTTTCATCACTACAGTTCACCACATTAGTTTCCTGATGCTTTTATATGTGGAGATACCATTATATTATAGCAAATTGCTACTTTATACCTAATCACGATGGATTTCTCCAAAGGTTTTTAGAATTTAGAATTAGAATTAGAATTTAGAATTTATTGGCCAAGTGTGCTTATGTCATAGGGTGCTTTGTTTGATCTTGGATTAGTGCTTTGGGTGTATCCATTTTTTATATTTGCAAACCATGGTTTATCATGGTTGTATCCAGCCAACTGCAGTTGCTGTTGTTGGCTTAGTTCAAGTCCCACCATAGCCATGAAAGCCAGCTGGTGACTTGGGATAGTCAGTCACTCTCAGCTCAACCCACCTCACAAGGTTGTTGCTGTGGGGAAAATAGGAGGAGGAAGGTGCCTTGGATATGTTCACTGCCTTGTTTATAAAAACAATAAAGGCAGGACATAAATAAATAAAATAAAAATAAATTTGTCCAGTTAGAGTAGCAAATGACTTCAGATTCAGATCCCACACAGGAGCTGATATGTCTTTAAAAATCTGTTCTGTGCACACTAAACCCCTCAGGTCTGTCTTTCTTTCAACCTTGATAAATGATTGTGGGGGGTTGAGGTTTGCCACTGAACTGCCTCATTGCATAAAAGTGAATTCCATGCCTTCATTGTCCATTGGCATTGCCTCTTCAATGTCCATTGAAAATACATTCATTCATCTAGTATCTTTTCCTGCCCTCATTCATGCATTTGAGAACTCATTTGAATTACTCAGCCAGAGGCACCAGTCTATTAAAAATACAAGTTTTTTGGAAGAATATGAATGGTCTGTCAAAGATGCTGAAATTTTTGCAGGAGGTAAAAGGAACCGGAACAAAAGAAGAAAAGGTCCCAAGTTAAGTTTTAGTCTAGACTTAGAAGCAAAAGCTGGTCTTTCAGTCTTTCCATTTTTGTTCAGTTTCTGGAAAATACAATATGTTCCTCCTTGGGTGAGATAGAAAGCGAAGTCAAGAATGGATGCCTTTCAGCCATCCAGGCACTGCCATCTGAAGCCTTCTAACTACAATCACACGGCCAAGCCTGAACAAGGGAATTTCAGTCAGAACTTGGCCCCGTTGAAAGCAGTGAATGAAAAGGCACCCCAAGGCAGCATCGGTGCTGTAGCAATCAAGGTAAACAGAAACATTTTTTTTTCCATTCCTAATTTTCTTTCAATTAAATAGAGAATTCACTTATGCAGACTCTTGTTTAGGCCCAGTCATGATTCGTTTAAAACTTCTGCCAAGATATTTTAGTCATCTTCTGGCAAGGATTTGTGAACCACAAATGTTGCATAGCTGCTGGATGAATCATTGCTTTAGGTTATCTAATTCCTAGGCCAGTGTCGGCTTGCTTCCTTCACTTTGCAAAAATTCAGACAGACAGCACTGAAAGTGTCAGGAGAAGGGAATAGAGACCTACACAGGGAATGAGAAGCTCTCCAAGAGACATCTGGAATTAGAGAAACCTGGGTCAGGGTACATTCATGGGACATGCACCAAAGCATTCCCACATCTCAGATCAGGGTGGCGATGATCTTATATCTGAAAAATGTACCCTAATTTATGATTTCTCGAGCCCATGGCAACAGCTGAACAATGTCTAAGTTTGTCTCACCTGTCCAAAATCTCTCATTGTGCAAAATGTAATTAATCCCATTTCATTTTTATACCTGTTTGGCTTTTCTTTTACAAAAATTGTAGTAAAGTTCATATTTGTTTCTAGACACATTTTTCCTGATATAAATATTACTCTACATAGGTTTCCAAATAGAATTATGCATTAGGGTGGAGCAATTTCCCCCCATAATACATTTTTGTGCCTTGCGTTCAATAATAAAATATTTCACTAATGTGTCTTTTGATAAACATCCTGAACCACAGTCAAAATAACTGTCCTCCCTATCAGTCTCAACATGTTCAAAGTTTGAGAGGTATAAGATTGTACCAACCACACAACACTAATAATAAAGTAAGTTATTCAAAATTGTCTTAATGCCAGCACAGCCCACAATATGCAGAAGATGTTTAAATACCAAAAAGCTTTCTATGGAGGATCCTGGTCATTGTAGCAGCCTGTGTGCACAACTCTGCAAATACTGATCCTTTGAACTTATATAGTCTAGAGCAGGGGTTGGTAACCTTAAATACTCAAAGATCCATTTGGACCCATTTCTCACAGAAAACACCGAGAGCCAATAGGGATCCAAAAGCTCAATAAATTGTGTGCCGGTGGGTGTCACACATTGGCAGTTGTGATGCATATTTTGAGTGACAGGGAGCCG
>JANHFO010010224.1:172951-184421 GCA_032468095.1 Pareas carinatus | reverse complement strand
ATTGTCATGGTTACATTGCTGACGTAAGCAGCAGCAATTAGAAATATAGGAAAACATAGAGCTATACTGTAGAAATAGATAGAACAGATGTACAGGTCATCTGGCAACTATAGAACACCGTGACATAAACTTTGCTGTCATTGTATGAATATACGCAGTATACACATACAACGAAATTCACATAATACCCAAACCAGACCCAACACCCACACCCACACATGACAATCCCCAAACATACCTCCACCCACCAAAATTCTCCACCCCCTAAAACACAGAAGCATCCACATAACAGTCCAAGTAATCATGCTCCTTCTCTAGTTTTTACTACTGTGAATTAGATATTATGAGCAGTCTTTGATTTATGACCCTTTGTTTAATAAGCACTCAAAGTTACATCAGTGCTGAAAAAAGTGACTTATTAGTAGGTTTTGCACTTGTGATCATTACAGAATTCCTGTGGACCTGTGATCCAAATTTTGGCAATTGATATATATTTATGATGGTTGTAGCATTCGGAGTCATGTGATCAACATTTGTGACCTTCTCAGAGGGCTTCCAACAAGCAAAGTCAATGGAAGAAGTCTGATTGACGTAGTGGCCGCATGATCTGCTGAAGGAACAGGGTAGAAAAGGTAGTAAAATCTGGTGCAACTCAATTAATGATTGCAACACTTAGTAATGGAATGTTCTGGTTCCAATGGTGGACATAAGTCAAGAACTATCTGTATTTTTCTTTCAACAAGTTTTTAGCATTTTTTCTTTTTATAACCTTATAATCCCTTTATCTGGGGTAATGTCGGGATCACTGAATGGTGCTGAGCGTTTACTGGCCAGATGCCCTTCCTGACCTCTACATGCGGTTCACAGCAGATAGCAATGAACTCTCAACCTTCCGAGTGGGAGGCTACCGTCTTCACCTCTAGGCCACAGCAATGCTCTTTTAGCATTAGTTTTGTAAATTGTACTGAATAGCTTCTTTTTAATTTATGCTAAAATGATTAGTATTAGTCATGATTCCATATTTCATACCTAGGATATGAAGTTACCCTCAAGTACCTTATGAAATGGGCAGCAGAAGACCACCCTTAATATGTTTTGAAATGCCAAATTTAATACAGACAGTATATAAAGGAGGAAGTATCTGGTAAAACAGTATGTATACACCATGCAGTTTTCTTGGGACCATGTTTTGTAAGTCTCTCCAAAACAAACAAAACAGGATCAGATTTGACATGGAGAAAGGTGCTAGTAAAAGAAAGACCAATCTTGAAAATGGGCAGATGTCTCTTAGTCAACCTTGATGTACAAATATTCTATTAGATATCTTTTACTTCAGAATGTAGACTAATGTTTATCTTTGATCAATGCCATATATTTTGCTTTGGAATACATATTACCATCAGTTGTAGTTCCTTTTTTCCAAGCGTATTTTAGCTTCCTGCTAGTTAACAATGTCTAACAGTATTTAGTCACAATACATAATCTATTTGGGACCTTTTTTCAGCATTTATTTATTTTTTATATTCTTTTTATTGGTTTTTAATCTGCCAACACAATCCATCATTATCATTCCTTTTACATGATATACAGCATATAACTTCATCTTCCATATATATTCACAATTATTACTCCTGTACATTCCTGCTATATCTTATTTTTTTAACTACACATTCTTTACATCTCTATTTACTATATAGTTACATCTTTGTTTATTGGTATATTCCTATGTTGACTTTGGTTTCAAGATATGTATCTGTCAGCATCCCTTTCGCGGCCTGCCTTCTGTTAGTCTCCCCATTTAAAAATGTTTTTTCAGCATTTAATAACCTGGGTATTTTGTTTGTTCCAGGGATTTGATAATTAACTTTTTACATTAATTATTAATAACATATGAAGAACAGATACAAGAACTGGTCATGACTAGTTAAGTGAAGAGGAGGACCAGAGGTGACACGATAGCTGTGTTACAATATTTGAGGGGCTGCTGCAAAGAGGGGAAAGGGTCAACCTATTTCTCAAAGCATCTGTACGCCAGAAGAAGAAACGATGGATAGAAATTGACCAAGGAGAGATTCAACCTAGAAATAAGAAGCAATTTCTCAAACAGTGAGAACAATCAACCAGTGGAGCAGCAGCTTGCCTTCGGAAGTTGTGGGTGCTTCATCACTGGAAGCATTTAAGAAGAGACTAGACAGCCACTTGTCAAAAATGGTATCGGGTCTCCTGAAATGGTATAGGGCTTCCTGCCTGAGCAGGGGGTTGGACTATATGATCTACAAGGTCCCTTCCAATTCTGTCATTCTGTATTCTGTAATTTGTATGCAACATGCAAGAGTGAGTTTGGTGCAGTGGTTAGTTGCTTAAATCTGGGAAGGTACGTTCTAGTTCAGCTCTAGGCATAGATGTCATTCCTTATCAGTCCTAGGAAGAAAACAATGGCAAACTACAGGTAGTCCTCAACTTACAACCATTTATTTAGTGACCGTTGAAAGTTACAACAGTACTGAAAGAAAGGCCTCATGGCCATTTTTCCCACTTACAATTGTTGTAGCATCCCCATGATCACGTGATTCAAATTCAGGTGTTTGGCAACTGATGCTTGCAGTGTTCCATGGTCACATGATCACCCTTTGTGACCTTCTGACAAGCAAAGTCAATGGGAAAATTAGGTTCACTTAACAACTGTGGCAAGAATGTTTTGACATGTGACATGATGAAATGTTTTGTGACGGGATGATTGTATTTTATAACATGACAACACGATGAATGTACTTTATGATTATGAATGTATCTTATGACTGTAATCATTGTTTGTCAATTATAGTCATATGATTGTAATCATAGTTTGTCAATTATAGCCTGCATGTAAGTATAGAGCATGTACACCGGAGACAAATTCCTTGTGTGTCACTTGGCGAATAAATTCTAATTCTAAAAAAGTTTGTGCGTCATGGACTGCCTGTACTTCTGAAAAAAATTGCCTATAAAATGTAATGGCTAACTTAAAGGCATACACAAACTGACATGCATGTACTTCTACAGACAAAAATCCAAATGTGACCAGGGTTTTTTAATAGAAAAAAAAGTATAAACAATGTTTAACAGCCAAAGAATGATTTTTCTTTCCCTTGCTGCTTTTTCACCATGCCTGAAACAAATGCCTTTCCACATGAAGGATAAGTCAATAAAGGAATGCCACAAAGTAATGTCCCCAAGTATAATGCACCAGGAAAGGCAGCTTATTAAGAACCTTGCCATGGCTGGTTTTATAATGACACCTTCTCATTCAGAGGTGTTAAGAGTACTGATGAGCGGCTTGGGATCAATTCACGCTGATACTCAAGAAGGCAAAGCACAAAAATTGGAACTTGCAAAGGCATCTGGAGCTTTTCGGGGGATTAAGCAGATTTCATGATCAAACCCTACAAATTGCAGTCATCAGGCGCATGCTGTCACCCATGTGGTATGAGAACATAGTTCTCCCCAAGGGATACTTGGCAGCACAATATGCCTCCATCTATCTAAGTAGTGCAAACATATTTCTTCCTCTCAGATCATGTGCCAGCGTTTCAAGACAAAAGCAAGTGGTCAATGCCTACACAAAGACAGCCCCGGATATTTTGGTCCTGAGGCCGAACATTCCAATGACCATGTTATAACTATTCAAATGAACCATACAGAGGCATACACTATGCTGGAAAAGATGCCTCCAGACAATGGCAAGCCATTGCATTCTGCTAAATGGTACAGCTGGTTGCTAAGGAAGTGGGCCTGCATTTGCTCTGGTTAATCATTCGTTATGGATGGACAATATGCAATGTGAAGTTAGTCCTCATTTTGCACATATACACAAGTGCTTCTGTTCTGGCAGTGTCCTTTTCCAACCCAGATTATGGCTTGATTGGGTTACAGTTCAACCCACTTCACCTGCTATGCTGATCGTGAATTTTACTTCTGGGTGCTGTAAGGAAAAGAGAGCGAAAGAGCTTTTTCTCTTGGCCTGCCATGGTTCTTACCCCGTCTCCCCCAACACATGGGCAAATATGTCAACAGAGCAAAAAGTGGGGAGAACTGGGTGCCAAAAGCTCCCTCAAAACTGAATGCTAGATTCTTTCTGGAAATTCTTCTTTAGAAAGTTTGATGTATTTCGAAGGAGGTGACCTTGAGATAGACCAGAGAAGGGCCTCAAAACTTCTTAATTGTCCTTAATAATATGAGTAATATTGCAAGGAACTTGTACCAAACTAGCTTTTGCATATTTTTCTCTATGAGGCTTCAGAGAAATGTTTAAAAAAAAGACTAAGGAAAAGGTTCAAGATCACTAAATCTAGTGGGAACCTCATTCGGTGGCTATTAATTATGATGATAAGTAGTGCATTATTTTATTTTATTTATTTTACTTATTTACATTTTTATACTGACCTTTTCTCTTAAGGGACCCAGGGCGGTGCACAGCTATATAAAAACAATTAAGACAATTAAACAAACAACACATTAAGAGAAAATTTAAAAATAATATAATTACAATGGCTAATTTAGAATCGTGATATAAAGCCAATTTAAAACCAGATTAAAATAGAAAATTAAAATTAATAGAATGTTTGGGCAAGGGAAAAGGTGTGGATTTGGTCAACCCGGCCTGGGTAAAAAGGTGGGTTTTTATAGTACAGCGGAATGCATGGAGGTCTGTGATAGTGCGGGAGTGAAATGATAGCAGTGTTCCAATATTTGAGAGGCTGTCACAAAGATGAGGGTGTGTGTGTGTGTATGTGTCGACCTATTCTCCAAAGCAACTGAATGCAAAACAAGAAGCAATGGAGGAAACTAATCAAAGAGAGAAGCAGCTGAGAAATAAGGAGGAATTTCCTGACAGTGAGGACCATTAACCAGTGGAACAGCTCGCCTCTGGAAGTAGTGGGTGCTCCATTGGCTTTTAAGAGGAGACTGGACAGCCAGTTGTCTGGGGGTTGGGCTAGAAGACCTCTGAGGTCCCTTCCAATCTACGATTCTATTTCCAAAAATGGAGAAGCGGCTCCTACGATGTCCAGTTGGTTCTGGAAAGCAGTGTGTGGTTGTGTACATGTTTGCATGCACCTTTGTTTCCCAGGATTTTCCAGATTACCCATAGGTGTGGACGCTGCCACAAACTGTTCCGCACCTCTTATGGGCAAATGTCTGACACACATTTTGCCTTTTATTGATGGAATGCAGCATTGTTGACGAAGGATAGGCAGTCTTTGACTCATGATCACAATCTGTTGGTAAGCAAGGTAGTTGTTAAGTGAGTCACACCAATTTTTTGTATGGTTGTTAAGTGAATCACTGATTGTTAACTGAATCCTGTTTTCTCCACTGACTTTGTTTTTCAACAGCTGGCTCAGAAGGTCAAAAATGGTAGTCACATGACTCCAAGAGGCTGCAACCGGTCTAAATACAGGCCAGTGACCAAACTATCTGTCTATCTATCTATCTATCTATCTATCTATCTATCTATCTATCTATCTATCTATCTATCTATCTATCCTTTGTCTAAAGAGTCATGGTGGCACAGAGATTAGAATGCGGTATTGCAGGCTAATTCTGCTGACTTCTAGCAGTTGAATTCTCACCAGCTCAAGGTTGACTCAGCCTTCCATCCTTCCAAAGTCGGTACAATGAGAACCCGGATTGTTGGGGGAAGCATGCTGGCTCTGTAAACTACATAGAGGGGGCTGTAAAGCACAGTGAAGCAGCATATAAGTCTAAGTGCATTCAACACCACCCAAAACCCGTGCAGGAGCCTTGTGGTTCCAATTTCTGACCTGGCCAGTAGGTGGCGATGGTGGCACAGTAATCGTCAGCCGGAAGCCCTGCTTGAAGGTTCACCTTGGGCTGGCCAAGCAGATCAAAGGCTGTCCGGGATTCCTTTGTTCCTTAAGCGTAGCAAGAGTTTCATGCCCTTTAATATATTTTTACATTTACTCTAATATCAATTAACCTTGTTAATACATTTTCAAGTCTATTCCTTCCATTTTTTGTCTAGCCATCTATAAAAATTATTCCATGTTCTAAAGTGTACCGATTCTTCTTTACCTTTCAATTTCAAGGTCAATCTATCCATTTCTGCACAATCCAAAATCTTCCTAATTATTTCCTCATCTTGTATATTTTTTCCATGTTTCCAATTTTGTGCAAAGACAATCCTGACAGCTGTTAGGACATGTGTTATCAGGTATGTATATTGTTTATTAAAATGCTCTGGCAGAATACCCAATAAAAACAATTCTGGTTTAAAATTTATCTGTAACTTTGTCATATCTAATAACCATATATGTATTTTTTCCAATATTTTTCCACATAACTACATGTCCATCACATATGGTAATACATGCCTGCATTGTCTCTGCACTTCCAACATCTATCTGACACTTCTTTGTTCATCTTAGACGTTTTATATGGTGTCATATGCCATCTATAAAACATCATGTATAAATTTTCTTTATATGCTGTAGCTTTGTATTGAATATTCCATTAGTGGGTTCTTTGGACCTTCCACTCATCACTACTTCAAATGTCTTTCCCTGGCCTCTCCTGGAACTAATGAAACGTCTTGATCACTTCTGTGGACTTCAATTGTTGCAAGCTGTGTTGAAGGAACTCAAAACAGAATAAAATCTATTACAGATAAACATTGACTTATGATCACAATTGAGTCTGAAACCTCCACCGTTCAGTGATATAGTTGTTAAGTGAGTCACACCTGATTTTACTACCTATTTTGCTGCAGTGATTAAGCAAATTATGCAGTTGTTAAGTGAATCCAGCTTTCTCCTTTGGCTTTGCTTGTTGGAAGCTTCCTGGGAAGATCACAATGGTGATCACATGACCTCCGGATGCTGCAACTGTTGTAAATATATGCCAGTTGCCAAGTACCTGAATTTTGATCATGTGACATGAGAAAGTTGCAATGGTCATAAGTGCAAGGCCTGATTAAAAGTCATTGTTTGCAGCATTGTTGTAAGTTCAGAAGGTTATTAAACAAGTGCTAGAAGTCAAGAACTACTTGTATATAGATTTCAGTTATCATTGTTTAGTACATCATATAAATAATACTAGATAAAGTCATTTATGCATGCATACATAAAAGAAAAAATACACACTTAATCTGGCTATAAATCTCATTCTCTTATTACTATAATTAATTAGTTCTCCATATCCAAGGGATGTTTACATCGGAGGTCTCCAAAAGGCAACTTGCATTGTAGTATGCCAGGTATATTTCAATCTTTTTAGCAGGATTTTAGCCTAGATTTTCTACATTTGATTTTAAGGAGGCACATTTTTTGTTATTATTTTGTTCTGTTCTATTCTATTCTATTCTATTCTATTTTTATTACTTATTTAAAAAGAAACACATCTTCTCATTTAAAAATAAATAAATACCTTCATACACTTAAGGATTATGAAAAACAATATAGCTATTGACAGTATATTTAAACAGTATAAATATTACTAATTGATATCAAAAGGATACTTTTCTGTTTAAGAACTTAATTGGTACAAGTCTATCTGGAAAATAAACTATTTTACATTTGTTTTACTGTAATAATCTTACCTTCTACACTTGTCCTTTATCCATTTTCTAAGGCATTTTGCCTGTGTGATCAAAATCTTAAATTTTATCATTTTATTTCACCATCAATGAAACAGATGATAACCACTACTGACCTCAATTACAGAAAAGATTTGTGGAGTCCTATTCATATCTGCCGAAGTAGATTGCCTTTAATAACAATGAATCTATTTATAAAATTTTCTCTGTGTGTCTCTTTCTTTTTATTTTCTTAAAGCTACACACTGACCAAGATAAAGGAGATGGAAATTTAAAATACATATTAACAGGAGATGGAGCTGGCAATGTATTCGTTATAGATGAAAACACAGGAGATATTCATGCAGCAAAAAGGCTGGACAGAGAAGAAAGGTCTCTGTATGTGCTACGTGCCAAGGCAATAGATCGAAATACTGGAAGACAGGTGGAACCTGAATCAGAATTCATCATTAAAATACATGATATCAATGACAATGAGCCCAAATTTACAAAGGATACTTATACAGCCAACGTTCCTGAAAAGTCTGCAGTTGGTAAGTATAACTTATCATCATGTAATTGTAGAAGAATGTTAAAAGGCAATTGAGAACTAAGTCACTCTTTAGGAGTCAATAGTGCTCTAGAGCAGGTGTCCCCAACCCCACCCCCGGTCCATGGAGTGGCACTGGGCCGTGGTATGCCAGCAGCCAGGCTGCACAAACAGACCAAGCCCCATCTGCAGGATGCAGGCAGCATGCGAAACGATGCCCCCTCTGGTCCATGGAAAAGCCTTTCTCAATGAGACTGGTCTCTGATGCCCAAAATATTGGGGGCCACTGCTCTAGAGGCTGTTGGAAAATTTAAAATAGTACTAAATCCTTTTAAATTTATTAGTTGAAATGCTCCGATTTATCAGCAGTATCTACTTTTTTCAACTCTATTGATTACCATATGGTTTTCATTCACCATTAGCAGTCAAATCAGATATTGTATGGTCTTAGCAATTATTATCATGCAGCAGTAAACCACTGAAAATGCTGTTTAATAGAACCATGTTTATTCATAGCTAGTAATAATTATATATGCTTCACATTCAGATTTTGGAAGCCAGAGTGCTGTAACATCAGCCTTTTCATTTTCTCTTAAATTTTTCAAATATCTAAAACCAAGGGGACAAAATTTCAATTTAAAAAAAGGATTATCATAAATCAGTACATTTGTTTGTGACAGTAAGCTGTAACATGGACTTCCCATGTCCTTAGCAAGTATTTGCTTCCCCTTTAGTAGATGAATAGCATAATAAAGAAGTTTGTCACAACCGGTTCCTCATAAACATCATCTCATTAATTAAATGCACCACAAAAAATCATGCACTTGCATAATTTAGAAAAAAAAATCTTTTTTTAACTTTAACCTTGATTTACTGTTTTATCCATATTACTAGCAATCACTCTTAGCCATAGTTAGTCACTGGTTTTTATTTACAAATCTTTGAAAATTAAATTTAAAAAGGCAATCCAGATTATAATTTATGATTGTTAATTCCGAGCAAATGCAGCAGAATATATGAATTAAAGAAAATCATAGAAGGGAAAATAAAGTATTTGGAGAAGTAAAGAAAAGGAGTAGTTTGTACATTGTATCTTCAATTATAATAATGATGCTGGAATGTTCATCCCTAAGTGATTCAGTTGTAAAATGTGATGTCACGTAGCAGTCTGTCATTTTCTCTGATATTAAAAAACTGCTGCCTCTACAATCTATGTGGGTAAGTGAAACATACAGTAAGTGGTGCTATAGAACCAAACAAGTAAATGTAAGGAAAACATGTAGGAATGTATCATCTAAATGCACATAGCACACAAATTCTCAAACCCAGGTTAATGAATGACAGTTATTGCGACAGTGTAAGGTTCTGTATCAGTGATTCTTAAATTGTTGAACTCCATTACCCCTTTGCCTAGTCTCAAATAATGTCATTACCACTCCCCAAAAAAATAACCTTTCACACAACTGCCTCGACAGCCCTAAATTGCATCCTCAACTCAAAAAAAAAGCAATTACAAATTGCTCTACTACCCCCCAGTATACGTTCAAATTACGGTTATAAAATCACTGTTCTATATCAAAATGAATCATAATATACATTGATGTGATGACATGGTACACACAACAATAGTTGGATTGTCACAATTCATTGAACCACACTTCAGCCTAATCTAGCTACATTATATGAACCCAGGCAATATAAAGAATTGTTAACATTTTTAACAATCCTCATATTATATATCTTCATAGTAACTTAAAAGAATAAATACTGTTTTCAGGACAGAATCTCTGAAGTCTTGCACTGTCAAATTTACTTACAGCTTCTTAGGTCTTCTTGGATGCTTAGAGGTATACTTGCCATAATGACATAGAGCCATAATATATCTGTATCTGGAAAAAAAAGAATGACACTCTGTTTGCATTTGAAACACAAGATATTGCACAAATATGCAGTGCCAGAATCTTTAATAAGTAGCTTAGTTTTTTTTGCTTGTCAGGAAGGGGAATACATTTTTAGGGTAAATAACTACATATATCTCAGTAACCAAGGATAATTGTTGATTTGACAGAGTCAAACTCTAGTTTATATTTAAAATGGACTGTGAGTTACCAATACAAGCAGGATAGAGCTCCTACTTCTGGGAGACCCAAGTGGAAACAAAGAGAGGAAAGATTATTAGCACAACTAGTTTTCAAAGTTGGTATTTTTGACAGGCACAGGGTGTCAGTTGTCTTGATTTTCATGTTCATAAGAAGGTAGTGTTGTCATTAAGAAGTTTTGAAAGTTCTGAGTATTTTGACAAGAGATTAGAGCTCAGTGGTAGAATATGTGATGTGCATGGAGAAGGTCCAAGGTTCAGTTCTTGGCAAGCGCTATTCACAAAAAAGGAGCCAAGCAAGAGATGGCAACATGACCGCGAGGGAGGAGCACGTATAGGAGCTCTCTGGAGCATACGAAGGAGAAATGGCTTTTCTGGGGCATAGGGACCGGATTTAGCTGGCCCCCTGCCAGAGGTCAGCTGGGAAATTCCCCCCCCCAAATGTGATGGGGCCTTGGGAGACCTAACCAGATTCCGTTGCCGCTGGGACTTACCGGCACGGATTGGCTCCAGTTGGTGATGGCCAGGTGGCTGCCACGAGGAGGAAGTCTGTCCCAGTGTCAGTGCCTGGTTGCAGCAGGGTCGGCCGGGCTCAGCACAGAGGATTGGTTTTTAGCGGCAGCGGTGCCATTCCAACAGACAGCTGCCGTGGAGAGGAAGCTCGCCCCGATGCGGAGGCCCTGGCTCCAGCAAGATCGCCTGGACCTGCCGGCGCCGAGGCCTAGGTTTTAGCTGCAGCCCCATTCCATCAGGCAGCTGCCGCGAAGAGGAGGTTTGCCCTGGCTCAGAGGCCTGGTTCCAACGAGGCTGGCTGGGCTTGCTGGAGTGGAGGTCGGGCTTCAGCGGCGGCACTATTTTATCGAGTGGCCACCGCGAAGAGAAGGCTCGTCCCTGCATGGAGGCCGGGCTCCAGTGAGGCCTGCGGGATCTTCCGGGCTGGTTGGCGACGAGGGGAGGCCGTTTCGGGTCCCCCCTCTCCCTCTCTTTCACCGGTGTGATGAGCAGGTCCTCTGCTGATGGGGAATGACATCGGTTGTGCAGCGGTGACGGAGAAGGCGGTGGCAGTGGCGGACCCCCAATCCTGACAGCACCTGGAGGAAAATGTCTATTTAGACGATCTCCAGTCTGGCTTTTGACCTGGCTACAGTACGGAAATGGCATTGGTCGCGTTGATGGATGATCTCTGGAAGGCCCGGGATAGGGGATGTTCCTCTATCCTGGTCCTGTTAGATCTCTCAGCGGCTTTTGATAC
>JANHFO010010224.1:149873-160486 GCA_032468095.1 Pareas carinatus | reverse complement strand
TTCACAAATTCTATGCTGGCTTTCTTATTGTAACAGATCTCCCACTGTCTGTCTATTTAAAGTGTAACTGAATATTAATTTATTCAGCTTTTATGCTGCTCGATATGTTGGTTTATCGAGTTCTTTCAATATTCTTGGCTTACCAGAAATCTTTTCCCTTACTCAGGAACTGAGGTATATAATAATAGCAATCAAGGCAGTTCATTCTGACAAATGTGAGTCAGAAGAGAGACTGTTATAGCTTTGAAATATTGAAAGTGACTGATAACATAATGTGAAAAACAGAATAAATGCATACAAATGGAAATTTTAGCTGTGCTGTCAAAGTATGAACTAAATACAATGGCAGAGACCTTCACTGAAAGCAGTGTGTACATATGCTTACAGTGGTAAATTACTAAATGTGGCCCACTAAAGTGTTTTTATGAATAAAGTGATGTGTATTGATTCTTTTTTCTTGGTACCTAATTTTGTCCCCCCCAAAAAAATTTACTTAATTCAGAATGCCAAATGAAGTTATCTTGAAGCAAAAAGAGAAGAGTTGAGAAGTCCTCCATTTTAATAAAACACAACATCAACAAATCCAAGGCTAGGACATCAATTTCTACTGGGAATAAAAAATGTATTAATAAAACTAGGTTTAAGTCAGAGCTCAAACAAAATCTGGCACCAATTTAAAAGTTTGGAAATATGGATATCTATATCAAAAATCTTTCAACTAAAATTCATTTAAGGTGAACAGGAATTACGAGCGACTGATCAGAAACCAATATTGAATGCTCACCATTTTCCTTTTTTTAGATTTATTTTTATCCCTAAGGGTGTGACTTTTGGTTAATGACCAGTTATAATTCAGTTAAATACTACTGAATTGGTTGGCAAATTTGTTTAAAAATCTCAATCATTTCCCTCAAGGTAAACATCCGTATCCCATTACAAAGGAATGTGTTGAAAATTTGCTAATAGATCACAATGGCCTTTTACTCCAAATATAAATTTAGCATTAATTATCTCTATCAACCCATATTAAGAAGCAGAAAGCTTGCATATTAGCCACCTGCCATTTTGTGCTTAGCTAGCTGGAGGTGTGACAATCTCTCCTATGTCAAAATACAGATTGATGACTTTGGAACCATTTTGCCTCCCTATCTAACATTAACTGCTTATAATGCAGTTTCAAAACTTTCTTGAAAAATGGAACTGTAAAAGAAAATGGTGAAATTCGATAATACATGTGCCATAAAGGAAATGTATAGCTGATAGAGCATGAACCAAATTTTGCTTGAATCTAGTTAACTCATGTTTCATTATTCTTATGACTGATATTAGAATGCATGTAATTCTTTCAGTGGATAACATCAAACACCCAGTTACATGCCAGACACAACAACTCTTTTTGGTTATCAGACACTTTTCCCTCCTATGTTAAGCCTTCTAAATCTCTGACAAAAAGACCAAAGGTGAATTATTTTAGCACGGTCATGGGATGGCGAAGTAGCAGTTGACTCACAGTCAATCGATTCCTAACTGATATCTGGTTACCTAATTATGAAGCAAAATGAGTGAATGACCTGGGATTACATGGATTACAGTAAGAGTGCCTGAAGCCTACACGTTTCTTAAACATGAAATGTAGAATTGCTACGTTGCAATAGCTTCCACAATGAAAGGAGAGACTTTTCCTCCATTTCTTATCCCTTCTTTGCTGCCTGTCCACTTCCTCATTCCTGTAGCAACCTGGAATCCAAATACAAGTACCTCAGTACTTATCATTCATAGGTTACAGGAGGCAAGATAACTACCAAAAGAGATGAGTACTAAACATATTCTTTTCTCAAAAGGAATAATGGAGCGAGTCACAAGGCAGCCAAAACGGACAAGTTCTAACTTGTGCATTAAGTACCAAACAAATGTTGAGCACTGGGGCAAAACTTTTCATCAAAATGTGTACCAAATTTCATAGCAGTTGAGTACCAAGGTATCAGTGTACAAGATGCCAAATTTGAGAGGGATAGCCCTGAACCTATGCCATCTCCTGTCTAAAATCCTGATGAATCATTTCCAATTGGTTTAGGAGGCAATGAACTTCAGGCTCAATCAGTTAATGCTGTATACACATACCAGGCAGATGTATTTAACTTTTTCCAAATTTCAATCTACCTGGCAGCCCTAAAAAGATGAGACATCAGGCCCTGACAAAGAATGATGTCTAACAATCCAGCCAAAGTCCAGTTCTTTATTCGCTTGCATACACTAGACAGAATCTCGCCAGATTAAACCTACTAATGCAGTGGCCTCAACAATTAGGGGCACCACGGACTGGTTCTATGGAGAAAGGTTTTCCCAGAGACCGGACATAGTGTGGTTTTGCACGCTCCCTCCATCTCGCAAATGGGGCATGGCTGGTTTGCATGGCCCAGTTGCTGATATACTGTGGTGTATTGGTGCCGGTCCATGAACTGGGGCTTGGGGGTCCCTATACTAATGCATATAATCTGGGAGATTCTAGTGAGTAGACATCCTACATCTCTTTCTTTTTCTTTTATCCAGTTTCAGGTTGTGCTACTTCTGGTATTGCTCTCCTCCTTGGAAGATGCTCCTTCCTTCATGTAAAACTGCCACTTCACTGTAGTCCCTCACCGCACCTCCCGCTTAATAGGCACCATCCATCACATGAGTCAGAGCAGTCACAGGCAGAGTTTAGAGATCATTCATATAGAGTCATGCAGAATCTCTAAAGTGAAGAAAAATGCACACCTTTCGAGGCCTGTTCGACATGGGAAGATGCTTCCTTCTCTTCTTCTCCAAGACCTTTTGGCTGTAGTACAAATCCTCTAAATATATGTGCTTCACAGATGAATTAGTCTGTCTTCTTTCTGCCACCCTCCCATCGAGGGAATACATTTTCCCTGTCTTTTCAATCGCCCTTTGATTCATGGGCAAACTCGAGATACCTTTGAGAGCAAAATCCAACCCTACAAGCTAAACAAGTTAAATAAGGGAAGAACTAGTTTTCTGGCACATGCAGGATAGCCTGGTTCCCTGTTCTCTTTGGAACCAGTGGGAACTAATCTACCTTCTTTTCCCTTTAATTCATCTTTGTCACCTCTCTTCCCCTATAAATAAACTGAGCATGAAATATAGGTAGTCAGCATTCATAGGGAGATGGAGTAAAAGCTTTTCAGTAGGCTGCATCTTGCCTTTTTAAAATATAGGGATAAACCAATGGGTTTGGATGAAATGGACCTGATCTTATCTGCTGTTATGTCTGTATTGTTCTATAAATAACCATATCACAGTTTTGTTTTAAACTTCTGATAATTTAATTAATTATTAATTAATTATAATTTTCACAGAAATTAGTTTGTGAGTGTTGGTAAAATTAAACTGGCCAACATTTTCTTTTTGACATCATCGTTTACAATTGAAAATAAAACACATGATAAAAAGCTTCATGTACATTGATAAGCATTTTACCGTTTATTCTTAAACTATACTGAACTAAGAGATCTTACTGAGCAATATTCCATCAATCTTTATAGGAGCTGTAGTTCAACAATGTCCAGAGAACCACAGTTCTTTCTTTTCCCTCCAAGATGGATTGTCTAGAGAACCTACTTGATGTATAATCCAGCGGTTTATGTCTAGGTTAGGACAGATTTTCCAGATTAATTATAGCATCCAACATCTCTAAGAAGCATGGATAATGACAATTGCTTTGTAAGACTCAGATGATGTGTGATGTGATGATGATATGTGTGAAACGGTCCACAAGCTTCTATCTGAGAATTAAAGATGGCATGCGGGCAAATTTTTAACAGCTGGCACTGCTAAGGCCATTGCCACCACTGCACTGTACCACTAGCTGTGGAACAGCAGATTGGCATGGATAGGGTTCTACTCTGCTCTTGACTGACTTTGGAAAGTTCCAGGAAATGTAGCTATCAGTTGTCACAAGCCACTGCAACCTGTTGCAGCAACCTGCAACCAGAACACTACTGGTTGATAGTCTTTTGGTCCATTTCACTTCCTTCTGACATGTTAACTTTCTTTTAAGAGAGGACTTGCCTGCAACTTTATAAATAACACTCCAAATTTAGCATGTTTATGAGAAAAAGAAAAAAACCATTTCTTTATCTGAAGCACTTATTTCTTAGTGTTTTGTGACTGCAAGAACCCTGGACAGATTACCTGTCCCCCCCTCTTAATTATATTTGCTATGCATAAAGACAGAGTATCTGAGGATGGCACATTTCTATTAAGATGTATCACCAAGCCCCACTAAATTGGAGAACTTATTCTATCCCTTTCTGTCTTCAAGGACTATAGTTAAGGAAAAACTGTCCGTTCACACGATTACAATTGCTCCCTTGGTAAAAATCAGCCTTCTAAATATCAATTCAAATTAAATGCAGCATTCCTGTTTCTCCCCCTCCCTTCCCCTTTTTTTGAGTTTCAAGAATAATCAAAACCAACCCCCCCAAAAAAATCACATTGAAAACCACTATATTTCATCTCTCTCTCTCTCTCTCTCTCTCTCTCTCTCTCTCTCTCCTCTCTCTCTCTCTCTCTCTCCCTCTCTCTCTCTCTCTCTCTCCCTCCCTCCAAATAACTGTACTTCTGTTGTAGCTTTTCTTGAGAGTCAATTTTTCTTACAAGCGGAAAGAATAAAGAATTCTGAAGAACATTGTGTAAAGGAAAGCTTGAAAGAGTAGTCCCTAAATCTCAATATATCCTCAGTGAAATATAGACATTCAGCATCAACGTGCACATTTCAGAGAAAATCTAAATAAAAGCCTGCTATGAGACATTTGGGGAAAAAAGCATTATACCAAGAGGTTATTTCCCTCTCCTATCCCAAAATGCAGCAGTTGTGAGGTTGTACAAAGCATGGTTCAGGAACCAAAGTTAACAAAATAGCTAGCATTCATAGCTATATTCTATGAGTCTGGAACTCCCTCATATCAATTTTGCCTGTGTTATGAACTTACTGAATAGTTTTGAGTTTTTCTCTATTTCCACATATACATGTAGTGGGGTGAGAATAATGCTACCATACCTTGCACAATTGTTACAACTCTTTTGCACTGCAGAAATTAAGTCACTGGAGGAGTACTGAGGGACCTCCAATTTCTAGTAGACCTTCAGCCTCAATAACTTAGGGGGTAACTTGGTTCGGCACAGCAATCAAACAGGACAGACACAGACTTCAACGGAGAGATAGGACTGCAGAAAAAAAATTGCACCCAACCTGCCTTCCATTAATTGCATGGGTCAGAAAGAGGATTGTGAAAATATCTACAGACCCCTCACATCCTGGACAGAAACTGTTTCTGCTTCTTCCCTCAAGGCAATGCTATAGGACATTGCATGCCAAAACAACTAGAAACAAAGACAGTTTGTTTCCCCATGCCGTCACTCTACTACATAACTAATCCTCACAGCACTGTCTTATGCCCTAGGATATCAAACCATCTAGTAGGGCTGTATTACTATTATCCTTCTCATCTTTCCTATTCCCTATTCCTTCAACATGACTAAAACTTTACTGTTTGTATCTTATGAACTATGTTGATTGCTTTTATTTAGTATCTTATGACTATCATTGAGTGCTGTATCTTATGATTTATGAAGATTGTATTATGATTATGTTCATAATTTATCACTTGTTGCTTGTTCCTGAGAGGTTATGCATCAAAGACAAATGTCTTGTGTATCCAGTCACTTTTGGCCAATAAAGAATTCTATTCTATTCTGTTCTGTTCTGTTCTGTTCTGTTCTGTTCTGTTCTGTTCTGTTATGTTCTGCTTTGTTCTGTTCTTCCAATTTTGTCTCAATACAAGCTACCATGTAGGATTGTTATAGAGAAAAAAAATGGGAGGAAGAACTAGGTATGGGCACCCTGAGGTCCTGAAAGAATAATATATAAACAAACACAATAAAACTAGATAATTCTAAAGACTTGTGAAAGTGCCATACAAGTAGTTCTCGAACTATGACCACAATTGAGTCTAAAATTTCTGCTGATAAGTGAGACAGTTGTTAAGTGAATTTTGCCCTATTTTATGAACTTTTTTGTCACAATTGTTAAGTGAATCACTGCAGCTGTTAGGTTAATAACACGGTTGTTAAGTGAATTTGACTTTCCCATTAACTTTGCTTGTCAGAAGGTTGCAAAAGGGTACTACATGCCCCCGGGACACTGCAACAGTCATAAATATGAGTCAATTACCAAGATCTGAATTTTGATCACATGACTATCGGGATGCTACAATGGTCATATGTGTGAAAAATAAATCATAAATCATTTTTTCCAGTGCCGTAACTTTTAACGGTCACTAAACAAGCTGCTGTAACTCAAGGATTACCTCTACTAGTACTAGATAGCTGTTCTATTATCAAATTGTATGCTGGTTCTGTTTTTACAAGTGAAATATTTCTAATTATATACAGCTAGTACCTTTTAAACAAGAAATATATGCTTTCAGTGCATGAGGGAAAACAAGCAAAGTACTTTTGAATCTTTTTCATCATATTTTAGGATTTATAAAAACCTTCTCAGGCCCACTTAATGACTATTTACCTATTCAACGTCGCTTTTCAATTTACTGAGGGTTTGCAAGAATGTATTAACACCAGTTTTATGAGCCTCAGAAGTCTGATATTTGTACACAACAAATAATAAATAAAAGAACAAACGGTAGTGGAAAAAATAACCAGCCATGATGGCAGAATTCTATTCTTTTCCAGTTTATTAATATGAATATAAAATAATCTATTAGTAAGGTGCTTTTTATCAGAAAGTTGCTGAAAACAGAACTGAATCTTTATTTCTGTTTCCTATTTTCAGTCACTCACTGGATTCCCAACAGTGAACCACTATTTATTGTATAATGTCGCTGGTAAATTGGAAGAAGTTCATTGAAAAGCTGGCCAATTAAGAGATAATTGAGAACTATGGTGGTCTTTTAAAGTTTTCTCCATGGGCACTGAAATACAGAGAAGAAACACGTGGGATCCAAATATTTTCTTATTTTTTCTCTCCTAAATGCTTAAATTAACTGACCCTTTATATAGAGGGAGTCAAATGTCTGAGGAGATAGATGCTAGGAGCCAGGAAACTATTACTAGTGAGAATGCTTGTCATTTTCTTCTCTTAAAGAAAACTGTAAATGCTGCATGGATGATCTGACAATATGTGGCTGCTGTCAGATCCATTGGGAAGAACCTAACCTACTGCCAGCATGGAAGAAATGCACCTCCACATGACAGCGTTCACTATATTTAACTTCCTAATCCCTCACAAACCAATCAGAAGATGACTTTTGATCGTCTTCACTTTTGCTGATCTCAGCAAAGTGTAAGCTTTGCTGAGTATAAGCAAACAGCGATTAAAGACAATCAGTTCTGCTTCCAGACAATCGGTCAAGAGAGTTCAGAAAGTGGGACTCAGCTGCCTGGATATCCAATGTCTCTTTGCTTCCTTTCCGTGCAATTGAGGGGAAGAAAAAAAAATTGCAAGTGCACATCGCTTCCCATTTTTGCTAGGTGTTATAGGCATCTGCCTGGCCATTTACAAAATCTGTCTGTTGGTTGTGGTGTTGGAAGGATACCACAGCAGCATATCCCTACAGCTACTGACAAGAAGATTGGATTCATTAATAAGGCTGTCTGTATTCTCCCCTGGTGTAGATAGTTTTCTGGATTTGACAAGCAAGAACTTTCCAAGAAACGTTGGAAAGCACAGTGACTCAACAGCAAGAAGAAACATAAGGACAATGGATTTCCAGAAGCAAAAAAAGTCCTAGGTATGCTAGGAATATTTCCTATAAGAGGTTGTAAAAATTTGCACCGACACCTGATGGCAGCAAAAGGTTTCCCATGTCTTCCTTGGATTTTTTTTTTTTGCAACCCGGACTTGGTATGTTAACATGGGGTTTCAACCCCCCAGTCGGTGGACCAGCAAACAAGTGAAGTCCCATCCGTGGGATGCCAGCAGAATGCAAAACCACACCTCCTCCAGTCCACGGAAAAAGCTTTCTTCATTGAACTGCTCCCTGGTGCCCAAAAGATTGGGGGTCACTGTGTTAACATATTGCTCTGGTTGCAGATAAGTCAGGAAAACTCCAATTCAGCCTTCAAAAGTATCTATCCTGGGGAAAGGTAGATTTAAAGCCAGACTGGGAACAGCATAAAAAGTATGCGTGTTTTGATTTGCTTGGAAATCTGACTTTTTTCTATATGTGGAATGGAAAGTGACGGTCATCATCTGGTGCTATGCCAAAGGCAGCAACCTGAATCTTATGAACTAATTGTAGCTCTCAGATATGGCTGTAGCTCATAGCTGACAATATAAACATGGAGTTCAGATTCTGCAGATGAGCTGTCATTACCTTTGCTGCATTCTGCCTAATGGATCGTGACGTGTTTAGGATTAATATAAACAGATGTTTATCTATTGTTTTGCTGATGAAAACATACCTCTGCCTTTCCTTAAATGTAAAATAAATAAATTTACTCTATTTACTGCCTCATAATTCACATCTAACGTGACTTCTGGCTATAAAATGTAGGTCCTATTATATAAGATATCATGTGGGTGAGTTTGGAAATGTGATCTAGAGAAAAGAGAGAAAAGATAGATTCTACCAATTCTTTTGTACTGAACAAAGTGAAATAAAGATTGGATGTAATGGTCACTGCAGGAGACAGAAAGGAAATTGAGAGCAAAATGACATTCAGTCCTAATCAGACTGATAGAATCACACGAGATACCCGCTGATGGATAGCTATACTTTCTAATATCCCTTTCAAGCCCTGTACCTTATTTCCAAATCCTGCTATGATAATACTCTGTTGTTGTGGTGGTGGTGGTTTGAAGGAATGAATGAGGAATGCTATCTGTGCATGCCCAATGAATGAGGGTTATTCCAGTTGCCCAGCTAAAGTAAGCAGCACCTATATCAAGACGTACCCATATAGGAAGATGATGAAAATGGATGAACCAAGGCATGATTTCATACTGTGTTGGCAATGGTAAACCACCCTTGTATTAAAGCAAGAAAACCACATGGTTAGACAATATAAAACAATTGATAAAATGGTACTGGATAATGGGTGTCTCATGTCAGATGGCATTCAACATGCTATTAAGAAAGAGCTAAGGATCTTTTGGAATACTAATGGTGTTCACGATGCAGCTAGATTACAGACTTCCAGATGTCTAGCTGCTGATGTTGCTATGCAGGAAATGATGTTGCTTTTGCATACAAAAGATCTTACTATTTATGACATAAAAGATGGTTCAGTGTTGTTTTCATAGTCAGTAACCACAGTACTTGGGCACAATGCAATAATGACTAAATAATATCAATTATACTTTGTGGGTAGCTTCATAATATGACTTAATAGCCAAGATCAGTGCAAGCAAGATGTGTTGTTTGTAGTTGGAAATTGAAATGAAGAAGTTGTAGATAATAAGGAAGAAAATTGAGTCAGACTGTATGGAAAGAGACATTAAGGAGGCCAATCACTTGCCAGTTTCTGTCAATCTAGTGATATCTCCCATTGCTAACATAGTCTTCAAGTAGCCTTTCCTAAAGACTTTCTAAAGTTTACTTTTGATCACCACAATCAAAGCACCTATTGACACTTTTCTAATATTAATGACTTTCTCAATTATACAGCAATCATCACAATAATATATATTGTTTCTTGGCTTTTTTCTAAAACCAATTTAAACATCTGGCACTTCACTTTCCATGAAGTGAAGTCTACTCTAACTCTAACCTGAACTCCACTCTAACCTGCACTGGATGACCCTAAACATTATTTTCCTAGATATCCTTTCCTAAAGGATTTAGGAAAATAATAATTCCAGAACATCCCATTGTCCTTGTGTGAACCCTATACACAGGATAGAAAGCCCGATCTGGCTGCATCAAAGCGAAGCACACTATCCCCAGATCAACAAAACAATGCTGCTTTGCATACAGTATGCTTTGCATACTGTATTTTCTCCTAAGACCAAGTCTGGCACTTTGCTTTGCAAAATGCTAGCTTTCTGCTAATTTGTAGAACCAAAATATCTTAAAATAAAAGCAAGAGGTGGACCTTTTAGCTTGATGTGCACTAAGAGAGCTGATTGCAGACACATTTTGCTCATGGACATACTGTACATGGTTCTTTATAAAGTTGAGTGTGATATTGGGATAAGTTACTGGGATATTCTGCTTTAAGCAAGTGAGACTCAGGATTGTTAGGATGTGATTTCTTTTTCAACTTTGCTGACATTTCACAATTTTAATTCCAGTAATATTAGAAGAGGGAAACTACTGGCAGTAGTACTGTGTACATGTGTCAAGCCCTTCTGCATTAGACTGTTACCAGATGAATAAACAATCCAAATGAACAATAGTTCTTAAGGCTATTTATTTTCTAGGGAGCAGACTCTACAGGAAGGACGACCTATATTGCAGGGTTCAAGTTGAATCTGAGATTCTCTGGGAAGTTCTTTCCCGCAGCGACAATCTCCGTCTCCGCCTTCTCTCCTCATCACGTGCCCAGCCATATAGATAAGGGCACAGCTGCAGGGTGATGTCCAACTCCCCCCC
>JANHFO010010224.1:89079-99087 GCA_032468095.1 Pareas carinatus | reverse complement strand
ATATATCTACACATGAGAGAGGGGGGGGGAGGGAGGGAGGGAGGGAGGGAGGGAGAACTACACTATTGGGCATATTTCCCTCTTCTGTTGAAATTCCAAATGGAATTTGCATACCTTTATTTATTTATTTATTAAATATACGCACACTACATAAAATCAATTGGACTCTTGGTAGGCCATGGCTTGTTTAACTATAATTTAATGAAAAGCCCTAATTGGGTAGGTTTTCACACACACACTAAAATTGAATTAATCACATTATCTCCTAGCATTTGTATGAAGCAGAAACATAAAACATCTTTTGTTTTTATTGATGAGATCTTAACTGATCAATTAATTGATTGCATTCAAATTTTCTTTCCCCCCCACCTGGGGGGTGGGTGGGTGAGCTGTCACATAATTTTCCAGGAAAGGTCCACACTGTCCACATTGTGTTAAGATTCTCTACATCGTGAACAAGCTTCCGAAAATAGTTTGAACGAATCACTCAGATGATTCTGCATGTCTATTACAGCTGAAAATATAGACTATTTTTTTTCAAATGAAGAAGTCCTATGTTGTTGGCAATTAGCATTGCTAGCTCTAAAAATTGAAAACACAAGTAGTCCTTGACTTATGATGATAACTGAGTCCACAATTTCGGTCTTAAGTCGTGATGATTGTAAAGTTAGTCATAACAGAATTGGAAGGGACTTTGGGGGTCATCTAGTCCAAACTCTTGCTCAAACAAAAGACTTTATGCCATTCCAGACAAGTAGCTGTCCAGTCTCTTCTTAAAAATCTCCAGAGATGGAGTGCCTTTCTGAAAGCAAGATGTTCCACTGGTTATTTTTTCTCACTGTTAGGAAGTTTCTCCTTAGGTTTAGGTTGCTTCTCTCCTTGATTAGTTTCTCGTCTTGCTTCTGGTGCATTGGAAAACAGGTTGATCCCCTCTTCTTTGCGGCAGTCCCTCAAATTTTGGAACTTTGCTATCATGTCACCCCTAGTCCTTCTTTTCACTAGACATACCCAATTCCTGCAACTGTTCTTCATATGCTTTAGCACACATGGCGAAAAATTCATATGTTTTCATCACGCGGATGTGCCTGATTTTATGACCTTTTTTTATGGTGGTCACTGAACAAACACGGTGACTGTAAAGCAACCCCATTGTTCAATAGTATGCCTTTTGTTGTTGTTGTCCGAACCAAGAAGTAAACATTGTGACCATGGAATGCTGCGATCAGCCATTAATGTGAGCCAGTTACTGAGCACCCAAAATGCAATCATGTGACTGGGGGGCGGGGCAGGGAGGGAGAAGACATCAGAACTTTAAAACTGGGTCATCAGTTACCTTTTTAGGATCTTTTGTAACTTCAAATTGGTAGTAAGTCAAGGATTATCTGTAACATTTATCTCCAGGGGTAGGTTTCCTTAGTAAAATGTCTTTCCTTGAAACTTTTAAATGTGGACTCCCTTATTTGCTGGTTACTGAATCCAATGCAACTGTTGGAGGATGAGTACAAAAACCATTTCTTAAAGTCTTAACACCTACGGTTCTATGCTTTTGATTAATTCTATTGCTGCCAATTTCCACTCATACAAAACAATGCAGCTGGGTAGCAAGTTTTGTGACACCAACAATGATGGCTTCCATTCAAAACATTTTGGTCACACAAATTTTCTCCTGGAACATTAAAGAGACACTGCATGGTTAATTAAGAATAAATGTCAATAGAAAAGGATATTCTCACAGGATAATAGCTTTCTGCCAGCAGGAATATGCCAAGTGAAAGATAAGTAAGACAGAGTAATTTATTAAGCAACTGTACACTCCAGGCGGTGTGCTTCTGGAGATTATTGCATGCCTTGGATGGGAATATAAGGAGCAAGACTGAGGGATGAGTGGCTTTAAATAAGAGGGAAAAGAAACCATAATCACCCCATAGCAAGTCCCTTGATGAATCTCTTATTGCTCTTTTGTAATAAAATATAAGGACATAAAATAGCCAGCTCTGCTCATTCACTATCCAGGATATGCTGCAACGAGGTTTTACTGATTTCATTGAGAGCAGTAATGTTGCATATGTAACCATTCTGTTAAGATTTATTGGTTCTCTCCATCAATGGTCTATTACTGTAGATGATCATTTTAAAACAGACTCACTTATTTTTATTTATTTATTAAATTTATATGCCATTTATTTCATCAACAGAGTGACTCTGCCTGGCTTCCAAACAATAAAAAGACGAATATAATATGAATTAGAATGAAAAGAGTCATATAAAAATTGGAACCAAGGGCACGGGTGGCTTGAATTGAGATCTTCTTACTCCATCAAGCACCTTCAGCAATGAGTCTCCTCCAAATGGAGAAACCTAGTTTTGACACCCTCCCTGAAGACCAGGAAAATCGAGATCTCACCTCCAAAGGCAACAAGTTCTACAGGCGAGGGGGCACCATGGCTCTTCTCTTCAACCCCACCAGCTGAAATTCCTTAGTAAATGGGGCATGCCACAAGCTTTTCCAAGAACAAGGTGGGAGGAGCTAATCCCATTGGGATAATGTGGCTCCTCAGATACTCTGGTCTCCTGTCATTAGCCTTTGAATGCATGCAGATATTCCCATTACAGGTTGCCCTTGGACCTACAACCACATTTGAGCCCAAACGTTTCATTGCTAAGGCAATTTTACGAACTTTTGTGCCACAGTTGTTAAGTGAATCATTAGATGTTATGCGAATCTGGCTTCTCCCATTGACTTTGCTTGTCAGAAGCCGGCTAGGAAGATTGCAAATGGCACTTACACCTGGGACAGTATAACTGTCATCAGTATATGCCAGTTGCCAAAATTCAGTTACCTGGGGATACTGCAATGGTCGTAAGTGTGAAACAAGTTACAAGTCACTTTTTTGCTGTTCTAAATTTGAATGGTCATTAAATGAATGTTTTGTTAAGCTGAGGACCACCTGCACTCTAATTGGTTGATATTGTAACAATTTTTAAAATTGTTTAAAGTGCAAGCAGTCAAATGAGGTGCTAAGAGTAAAAGATGGCCAACTGCTTAGAGCAAGCAACATAGTCCAAATACTTTAACTTTTATTTCAACTCCTTCCTTACAGAAAGTGGTAAACATCAGTCTTTTGATATTCTTGTCTATCCTTCTCCAAAACACACAAATAGGCAGTGACTCAATATAGGAGAGACCATAAAGAAAACTATGCAATTATTTATTTAAAGTTTGGACCTACCCTTTCCATCAAGTAGTTCTTAAGTTTATAAACAAAAATCCTATAAAAACCTAAGAACCATCCCCAAGAGCGGACTATAAAACTCTTGACAGCAAATGGGTGAATTTTATTACTGTTTTTCCAGGGACAAAAGGAAAAAAAGGGAATAAATAAACTGTGAAAGCTACTTTTCTGTTGCCCAAACATTATTTTTTATATAAAAAAGCACTTGCCTGAACAACTAATGATTTTCAAATGGTGATATTTGTTTGCTTTATAACATTTTTTTTAAAGGAAAAGTTGTACTATACTACCTATTCAAAAGTTAAAACTACATAAATTAAAAGTGGAAAAGCAAGTCAGGTAAATAGTAACAGGAACAAAATAATACCATAGCACCCTATGTTAGTGGACAGTAAAAGTATCTTGATTCTATTCATTTGCCAATAGAAATTTCACACTTGTTATTCTTTTGTTTTTGAGAATATCCTTCCTTCCTTCCTTCCTTCCTTCCTTCCTTCCTTCCTTCCTTCCTTCCTTCCTTCCTTCCTTTTTTTTCTACCACAGAATGTAATGGGTTTTTGTGACATTATATTTGCACTTTATAACATGATGACATGATGAAACTTTACGTACTTTATGACTATGAATGCATCTTAAGCTTATATACACAATTCATGCTTAAGATCGTGGTTTGTGATTGCAGCTTATACTTACTTTACGTAATGTATCTCAGGCTTATATATTCAATTGATTATGCCTATATATGCAATGACTATGTTTATATATACAAATGATCACAATTATGTTTATATACTCAAATGTCTTTGAAAATGTATCTTTGATTGTATCTTGTTGCAATCACAGTTGTATTTAGGTATTGAGTATGTTCACTGAAGACAAATTTCTTGTGTGTCCTGACACACATGGCAAAATAAATTCTGATTCTGATTCCTCCCTCCCTCCTATTTATAGTTTGCAATATAAATTCAGCATTTTTTTTATACTGTTGAACCGCAAATGACTGAATATGTGAATAGTCTAAATGGAATTGATCTCACCCATTTCATCTACCTAGATGCAGTGTTCATCATTAATCCAGGAAAGAATAATTGTTATCTGCTGCAAAGACACCCATCTGCTATAGTGACAACATTGAGGGCATACATTGGGAGAGAATGATAGGGCAGACACATAATTGATATATCATTCTCCATGTTCCCCATATTAGTCAGGGCTGCTGAACTGTCTTAGAAATGTTATCAGAATGCCTCTGGACCTTGGTTTACTTTAGCATCAGGCTGGGCTTACTATTTGACATTGAAGGTGGTCAAAAGTGTTATCCCCACTATTTCAGGCTGAGGTTCCATCCAACAGAATGGTTTTGTAGGAGCTCCTTTGCAGTAAACCCTGAAGTTGATAGCTGATTTTTATTTCAGTCCCGACCTTAATGGAGCCTAAGTGCCTCTTCGCACTTAGAGAAAAGGGGCTAAAAACGGTAGGCGTTTGTGTCAGCCGCTGCCTGGCACGCATCTCTGTTGCTCCCCTTCTTTAGCAACCTCTACGGGACTGCCTTGGACCTCACGGGTCCCCCAAAACTGTGAGGAAAGGGACTTCGGCTGCTGGAGCTTCAGCTGTCTTGTCTCTATTCCGTCGAGACCAGAACCAGAAGTCCCACCTGATTGTTCTTGATTACTGATAATTAGTTGTAAGACTGAATTGACAAGGACATCTAGAATTCTCCTTTCTGTTTTATGCCAATATGGTACATATTTTAATATTCATTGAGTTTAAAGAGAAGACTCCATCTGGAGGTGGAGAATAAAGAATATAATAAATCACAATTCCTGCAATACAGCTCACTTGTTCTCCTATTCCCTCTGCAGAAAAAAAAAGCTGTGGGGGAAATGAGGAAAATAATTCACAGTAAAAATGGACAGACTCCTGCCTGGCTTTTGCAAAATGTCTTGTTCCCCTTGCAAAGAAGCATGCAAAGTCATGTCTGCTTATTTCAGGGAGGAAAAAAAATACAGACAGGAAGGTCATTGTATCTGTAATTTATTTAACATCCTTAAAGGTTGAACTTTCTTTCCAAGAATTATAACAAGCCATGCATCATCATTTAACTGTTGTGTGGCCAGATAATCATCTCAGAAATAAACTACAAGATAATGGCAAGAAGGTGACAAGCAACCGGGAGAAAGCAGAACTTGCAGGAGCTGCCACAAAGAAGAGAGAGTCAACCTATTCTTCAAAGCACCTAAGGCAGGACAAGAAGCAATGGATGGGAAAAGACCCGAACACACCTGGATCTACATACTTGTACCCGTGAAAATCTACAAAAACACACACATATATATTAAAACCAGGCACACATTAGTTGAGAAACATTTATCAATAAACATTGTAATTTAGAGAATATTTTGTGTGTCAGGAGGCTTTCTCTACTTTTTTCCATTTTCTGACAAATGTCCTAGTAAAAAAGAGCAGTTAGGTCTACTGGCTAAGTCACCCGGCTAGAAATTGGAAGACTGAATTCTAATTCCACCTTAGGCATGAAAGCCAGTTGGGTGACTTTGGGCTAATCACAAGGAGACTATAAGTTCAAGTCCTGTTAGCCATGAAAATTTCTCAGCCCAACTCACCTCACAGAGTTGTCGCTGTGGAACAAATAGGAGGAGTATTTTCGATATGTCTGCCATCTTGAGTTATTGTAAAAATAATAAAGGCGGAATTTAAATAACATTTCCCTAAGATTCCATTCTTTGGTGGATTTCATAATTAAATAGAATAAATGGAAAATCAATTATAAAATAAAGCACTCACCACAAATCGAACTTAATAAAGTTGAGCAACACTTTATCATAATTAAGGCAATACAATACTTCAGACTTAATCTCCAAAATTGTTCCAGGGTATTCAGGAGTAGGACTATAGCCTCCACCTAAAACACCTTAAGATCTAAAACAATTCTACCTTTCCTTGGAATGATTTGACAGGACTTGCATGATCTTAGGAAACACCTCTGAGGTTGTTCAAGTAAATGCTGCCTACACTTGTCATCCTATGCATATCTGTGCTTAGGAGAGCAAATCTGAAGCTCCACACAGCCCTGATAATCAGGCCTTTAGTGTCAGATAGATCCTACCCTGCTTTCTGAAAAAATCAAAAACAAAAACAAACTGAGAAATTAAACAAAAGGGAAGAGCATTAACAAATGGATTTTCTTTGTTGTTTTGAGATTTACCATTCTCAGGATGACACCCATTTTGGGAAAATAACCATAGTACAACCTCAAAATTAAAATCTGCTCCCAAGTCCTCAAAAGCTTGGGCATCCCCTGCATTAGATTTTCTGATTTTCTGAAGAATTTTCAGTGTTTAAGTTGGTTTAAATCATTGAACAATACAAACAATTTGTATGGGTTTGTTTTTAATAACAAAACTTTTGAATGCAACTAAATGCACTTTAAGATCATGTGTTATTTACTCTTTCTCATACTTACTGAACATGGATAAATAAACATGAATGAGAACATACAGAGATAAGATGAACATTACTTCTTTTTGTCAGAGGGAAAGTGTTTTAGTAGGTATTAATTCTAAGTTCATGCATCAATGGAAATGATCTCTCTTAACTGCAATCTTCTTTGAACGTGGCAATTTAAGGAGACGTGTATAGCAAAGATCATTTCATAAGGCCACATGGTGGCTGACTCTTGTTTTAAAATGTGCAGACAGTTACTGTCAATCAGTGAGAGGTTTGCCTGTTTCAATCACACCTTGATTGAACTCAATACTAATTCACACAAGCAATTTGGTTGTTTCTAAAGTCAGCTTGGACTAGAGATTCTTACAGAACAGTATTGTAAGAGTACACTAAAAATGTCTCTATTAGTTGCTTTTAAACAGTTTTCTTCTTAGCCTGATTTCTAATTATTTAAATTTGGATTTAATAGGCTTTAGAAGTTTGGAATCCCTTCTGTGAACTGACAAGGCAATTCAGAAATGTTATGTGAGAAGTTTTATATCAAAATATATTTTATTCTTTATACTGTTTTCATCTTCCTTAAAACATTAGCAGAATCCACAATGAACTGAGAATCAGGGTCTCCACTAGGTAATTGGCAGCCAAGCTGAAACTAAATTAATCAAGTAAAAAGAGCAAATGGGATAAAATCCTTTATTCAAACTTCCTCAAACCCCCAAATAAGCTACCCAAATCTAATTCACATATTAAAGTATAAGGTCAGTAAACACAGATAGTGTTAATTAAATTAGATCTCCCAATGAATTGCATTTTGACAAGAGTAAACAACACGGATGACACGTAGGTACACATACCTATACCCATCAAGTCTCATTCTAGACACTCAAGACAAGCTCCCCTATTTAACTGAGTCACTGTACCCCATTTCTCTGCAGCTGCCCCCAAGGGCAAACTCTGCTTTTAGGAACAAACATTTCTTCTTTCCAAACTTTTATTTATTCTTGCACAAATCCAGCTCGAGTTGAAATCCAAAATTATTCTTTTGACAGTTAGAAATAAAAGTCAGCCAGCCAGCATGACGTTCCAGTCAACTTCTTCCTTATGAAAAAAGGGCCTAGTTCTTTGCTTGTGTATTCTGCCTTTATCCTGCAACATTTGATCAGAACTGAAATGTCTCCAACACTGGGTACCTAAAAAAATGACTAAAAACTGTATTCTAAAGATTTGGCGATCCAGTTTCAAAAACCCAAATGTGAAATTAGCAGCTGCCACTAAGCATGACCATATGGAGTCGAACCAAACATAAAATCTGTTACAGGTGGAAACAGCATTGTAGTGTTCCCCTTGAAATAGCTTTCCCCCATAGCTGAATTCAAATATGTGTATTTTTATTCTCAATTAGCTACTTCTTGCTTTCAAGAAAGAATACGTTTGCAGGATTGTGACATGATAGTTCGTAGAAAATAAGGAAGATGCTAGTTTTAGATACCTTGGTAGTATGGAATAAAATGGGAGATTTGGTAATGCTTTAGTAACCAGAATCACACATCATTTGTCACTTTTCAATGTATGTACATTCAGGTACAGTTTCTGAAATTACTACCATGTCATGTTTGAAGTCAATTGTTGACTGATTTCTTAAATGAACACAGCAATATTTAAAACTTTCCATATTGCCTTGGTTAAGATGTGCCAATCACAATTAATCAGAGAAGATTAGCTATTCTAAAATAAATAAACTCCTGTACTTCTTCTGCAGAATAAAAAACAGGTGAGGAATGAACACAGAAGTTAGACTTAGCTTTGCAGCCAGTCAAACTGTCACTGCGAATTACCATATTTTCTCCTCATCCTAATTCTGAATTCCCTGAGAGTAGTAAACAATTGGGCTTCTGCTCATGCAGTTTTTTTTACTAGATTCAGATTGAATATGAAATGCAGGCTGACATTATAAATGAATCTCCTGAGCTGCTACTCTTGAATTCAAGGCCCTTTGTGCCTTAATTATTCAAACATTCTGTACATTCATATGTACAGAATATGAACACCATTAAATTATTGTGCTTTTTTTCTTTCCAGTCAAATGAAAGCTTGTTCTCTTCTCAGCTGTTTAAAGAAGATTCGTCTCCCTTAATTCTGCTTCATTCAAAAGGGATGTAATAGAATATAAATTAAAAATGAAACACAATTTTCTTTTGTAAATATGTTCAGCAATTATGGAAAATATTAGAACCATTACCCTTACAGAAATATTTCAAAACAATGAAATTTCTAATTTTGCATATTTAAAAGGCCTGTGCAGATTGTGATACAGTTCTGTGTTTTATTTTTTTCTTAACAGAGAATTGTCAAGAAAGGGTCTTTTTCAGATCCTTTACTTCAATGAAAGTAACTTTTGTGCACATGCAGGAACTATTCCTTCCCACTAGATCAAAGTGGGTGACTGGAGCAGTTAATAGAGACTCTTCACTGAAATGAATCCTCAATTCAAAGATATATATAGCTGTAAAACGTAACACATAATTCTTTCTTTGAAAACTGCCATTGCCTGCTTATTATTCTGCCATATGCCTTCTGCTGCTCAGTTGAACAAACGTACTGAATAGAAGCAGAAGTTGGCTAATGTGAGTGAATAAACAATACCAGGTGAATTGTGTGACCAGAATGGTCTATGCCTGTTCACTAAGTCAATATAAGGGCTATTTATGATGCACTAGAAAAGCAAACTTAGTGAGAAGAAACAACTATCCAAAGTGAATCATAAATGAGATTTTTGTCGCACAGAAACCAGCCCAGGAGACTTTGGCCAGTCTGTAGATGGATCCCTTCTCTGTTTATTGACTACCTATTCGAAGCGATGGCATTTTAGTTTTATTTTCAGAAGAAAATCAAGTATACTGGATATTATGTTCTAATTTTCTTATAATTTGGGGGTATTTACTGCAATATTAGGAGAGTGGAAAGCAGAGTCATCATCTGTAATTTTAATTTTAATGATTAATGATAAATTTCTGTTGATTTGCAATGCTTGACATTTTACCTGAATTAATGCCTCTGTATCAGTGATAAAACTGAAACCAACAATGACATTGCTTGTTTAGAAAGCATAAGATATTTTTGGCATGGAAATATTTACATTGACTATAAAAAGGAAAAGTTGAATTCCTTATTCTATTTTATTTTACTAATTTTCAGAGTTCCACCCCTTCATGTTGTTCTAGTCTGATCTGTGGCAATGAGGAAGGAAGGAAGGAAGGAAGGAAGGAAGGAAGGAAGGAAGGAAGGAAGGAAGGAAGGAAGGAAGGAAGGA
>JANHFO010010224.1:68643-88214 GCA_032468095.1 Pareas carinatus | reverse complement strand
AAGGAAGGAAGGAAGGAAGGAAGGAAGGAAGGAAGGAAGGAAGGAAATTAAATTCAAGCCAACATGAAAAAAAAGAGTAGAGGAACTAGTGGGCATAGATATGAAGGCTGGAAAGAACAGGGGAAACAAGGTCAGGAGAGGACTTAGTACAGGAATGAAAGACCCAATTTTATTCTGCCATGGCCCATCCTCCGCCTCCCCCACCACAGCCCCCATGTACCCCCTATGATCCCAAAGGACACCACCTTGGACCCTCCAGACCCTACTGTAGACCCTGTATGTCCCTCACCAATGGCTGCCAATGGACTCCTGTGGCTGAAGACCCCCTACCCGTACCGCTGTCCCCACTTCCAGGGAGCACCTTGCTCGCCGCCATGCATGCCCTGCGGGCCGGATACAGGCAATCTGCAGGCCGTATCCAGCACACGGGCTGCCTGTTTGAAATATATGACTTAGTAGGTCTAAAAGAAGTAAAGGAGAAGCAAGACAAGGCATGTATCTCGCCTTGCTGAGGACAATAGCCATAGGATCCACAAGCCCTACTGAGGCTGAGACCAAAGAGGTTGGTTTCTAACTCTTTTTTTTCAGTCCACAGAGAGTTTTACTAACCAGTTTTCTGTCCTTAAGGATGTCAGTTAGGCAGCAACCTATCTGATATTCAGTTGTTTTCATTCATTCTATCTTTTTTGTCTATAGCTTTTTTCCTGCTTATTGATTACTATTTTTCCTATACTTCTTTCTTATGGTGGTCTATTTTCTTCTCAGGTTTACTATTATAGGAAGACTAATATTTCATCAAGCTCACCCATCCTCACTTTCAAGAACCAATTAAGGATTAACCGCAAGTGTTTCCTACATAATTTGCTTCCTTGTTTCTCCTTTTCCCAGCCATATCCTTGTGCATTATGTCTCTTGTCAAAACAGGACTTTGCTAGCAGTCTTCACTGAGTATTTTTAGAATATCAATAAAACAATATTCTTAATTCAAAAGATATACAGGTAGTGCTCAACTTATGACCACAACTGAGCTCAACATTTCTGTTGTGAAGTGAGACATTTATTAAGTGAGCTTTGCTCCATTTCACGACATTTCTTGCCACAGTTGTGAAATGAATCACTACAGCTGTTAAGTTAATAACATGGTTGTGAAATGAATCTAACTTCCACATTGCCACAAAGTCACAAAAGGGGAATCACATTAGCCCACAGCAACCATCATAAACATGAGTCTGCTTTCAAGTGTCTGAATTTTGATCACATGGCCACGGGGATGCTACAATGGTTATAAGTGTGGAAAACGGTTATAAGTCACATGTTTTTCAGTGCCATTGTAACTTTGAACGGTCGCTAAATGAACCATTGTAAGTTGAGAGCTACCTGCATTCTGCCCACTACGTCATGAGATTAATATATACATCTCTTACCTTGCTGCACAAAGGATCCATACACAAACCACATGGAATTGTAGAGGGTTGTTGAGGTCATTGATCCCATCTGAAGCCGCGGAGGATTAAGCCAGTTGAGAAGATATACCAACAGTCCAACGAGCAGTACTGTGCCAGCTATGCAAGCCCAGAGGGAGAGGTCAAATGGTGCCAAACAAGCAAACATATCCATGGTCTTTTCAGCCTTTTGTAGCAAGACTCCCACCGAGTAGTCCATGTAGCGAGTTGTAAAATCAACCACGTTTTCCCGGTCTGGTGTAATAGTTAATGCAGAAATGCCTATATCAGCTCTCTAAAGGAAAGGAAAAGAGACAGTAAATTCATTTCCCTTAGCAAGAGAAAAATAGCATCGGCTTCTGTCTGATTTATAGCCTCTGAAATCTCTCTCTGGGAAAAACAGTTGCCAGGTTTTGCTTATCTTGCAGTTTGTGTGTAACAATCCGGGGAGAGAGTAGGAAGAAAACAGACATCAAGTTGACTATGAACAACAAGATGAATTCATGGAGATAGTGTTTAAAGAGTTTTTTTACTGATTCAGAAAAAGAGCATATTTCAAATAAAGATAACTTCAAGAAGCATTTTCTCCAGAAAAGATTTTTTAATGAACTTCTCTTATTAGTTTGATAATATATTTGCATAAGGCCAATGTCTCTATTTATTCGACCTTTAGACAGACTGCAAAAATGTGGAACACATTACAATTTGACAAATAAAATGAAAAGTCCTTCTTAGACTGTAAAATAACTTTTGATCCTTGCTGTTGTTATTGTTGTTTCCATTTATTGTTTTATGAGTAACTGCCAGTTCTAAAAGACATAAACACCTAAATAGTCCAGCAGGGCTTTGGATTCAATAGCAAGAGATTTCTTGAAGGGCACTCATACTGATCTACCTGCAACTTCTGAAACCAATGCCTCTACCCAGCATTGCAAGGCAGCAGGTAGCTGTACAATCCTGAAAAAAGATGTGCCTGCTTTTTTTGCCTTTGAATTCAATGCATTGCTGTTGCATCCCCCCCCCCCCCCGGCTGCCCAGCTGCTGCTTGAGAATTGGATGACGAGGGACTAGAGGGGTCTTCCTCCCTTGCTGGGCCAGGGCTGCAAGTTCCCTCTCTTCCTGGGCCAAACCCTGTTCAGCTATCCATCCCCAGTTTCTCCTTACCAGAGATTGCAAGGGAGGAGGAAGCTGAGCACGATGCCATGGGAGCCATGGGCGATCAGTAAGAGGAGGGAATGGAGTTTGGCTTGGAGCCAGAGGCTTCCAGGGAGGAGCCTGCCAAAGCTCAAAATGAAGCTCATAATGAACAGCTGGAGCCTCTCATGGATGCACGCACAAGGTGTAGGCTGAGAAGGGAGGCCCAGAGGGAGGCAGCTGACCAGCATATTGGGCATCACTGGGGGGAGTGGCCAGCAGCCCCATCCTCAGTGAAGGAATAAAGCTCAGGCCCTTAAACAGTTGCATTTGATGCAGGCGACTGTTTATTCTTATGTAGAGTCTTGCATTTTGGACTTCTGACTTCCTTGCTTCTAGCTTCTGGACCCTTGGATCAGATTATGACCATTCTGATGGACTAACCTTGGACTGACCATGTTTGCCTTTGACTATACTCCCTATTTGGTACTGGGTGTATGTTTGTTTGTTGTGATGTTTTGCTGTTTGTGGTTGCAAACCAGCACTAATTAACTGCAGCGGGACACCGGCACTATTTGTCCTTGGTGTTGCTTGACTATGGCTCTAAGTCAAGACCAATTACTCATAGCTGGAAACCAGCACATTTCTGGCTAATGGGTCCTGTCCTACTCTTTCTCTCAGTGCTGAGCCAGATCAGAACAATTGCACACTCCTAATGAATATTGTGACCTAATTAGTTCCCAAAGAACTGATCTTTGTGAATGCTTCCTTGCATAAACTTGAGGAAATCTTTTGAAGTCACTTGCTAGAAGAAATGGCTGCTTTAATGCTTCAAGGAAAGGCACTTTCCTTATGCAGTTATGGTTATTTCCTTTTGTTTAAATGTCAAAGATTGCAGCTTCAGTTCAAATACCTCAAGGTAGTCCTTTATCTGAGACTGTTAAACATCACTGTATACATATGACAGGGCCATATTTCTTTACATATGATTCAATATGTGCCTTATTAGTCATTTGGTCTCTGATAGGTAGTGCAGTCATATATGATTCTTATGGAGAAATTCATCATTTGATATTTGTCCAAAGAAGGTGGCAGCTGTAGCCAGTAAAGACTTTCTACCTAAGCATGTAGTTGTGCATATTCTGAAATCAAGAAGCCTTGAGACAGGCTTCTTGCCTTATGTGTTCAAGAATGGACAACTGAACTGAACACATGAACTGATGTTGCTCTATGGAAAAGAAACAAATGAATACTAACAAACAAATGCTAAAAACAATATATAATGCATAGATAATGTAAATGTAACTGTTGATATGACACAGAATTACCTATGAAAGGTGATGGATGAAGGGAAAGAAAGAAAGCAGAATACAACAAGCAACTTCTCAACAATTTGACAAAAGGAAAAAAAAGGAAAACAACAAAATGTATATATGTTTTTAATGTAAATGATTTGAAAGTTGTAATTAATAAAGTATTTTCTAAAAAAGAAAAAGAAAAAAGAATGGACAACTGAAATATGTGTTAGGTAGTTAGCTAGTTTGGAGTGACATTTTCCCCTACATGTACATACTTATTTTAATTGCTTTTTTTGAAATGTAAGGGAAATTGGGACAGTTACAGAATTTTAATCAGATCAGTTGCTTATACCAAACATTATTTTCCCCATGCATGTGTAGATTTACCTAGTTTACGCATTAATATAACACAATCTTGATATAACAAAATAGATTTTCACCTTTTACAAATTACGTTATACAAGCTAGTACAGAAACTCCAGTACTAAGTGTCATAAAATTATGTATAATTTCAACCCTAACATGAATGATATGAGTTATAATCGGGTTCATGATTCAGAATATATTATGTAAATACAATGGAAGACTGTGCTTAAATACCTAACTGCATCCTTGATCCATTATAGAAGATTATTTCTCATACTTTTGATCTTCCAAAAGACATTCTGATATAAATATTTTGAAAAGTAACACAAACATAACACACAAAAGAGCAGGTAAATAGAGATGATTTGATGTTACAAGATATTTAGGACCAATTAATTACAATTCTTTCTTTTACAATGATGTCAGTGATAAAATTTATACAGTGTTAAAATTAGATTTTTAATTTAATTGCCTCATTCTGAAATATGTCTTTGTATACTTTTTTCTTACATTCAGAACTTGTTGGTATGAAAACATATTGATTTATGGTTTTGGAAATCATATTCTGTGCTTTTAAGTCAAAATTGGATTGAAAGCCTTTTACATCTCTCCATTATAGAATTAATAACAGAGTAGATATAGATCAGAAAAAAAATGAATTTACAATTGTTTTCTATTTTAATGTTATTCTTTTGCTAGAATCTTACTCATGCATAGAAATCACATTTAATTTTTCTATTTGATTGATGCTTTCATGTTATGGTAAAAGTTAAACAAACAAAAAGCAAATATTATACAGAAAAAATCAGAATGAGAAAAGGAATTAGTATAGGAGGTAAGAGGTTGCCTTTACTTTTATATTCTGTAGAAAAATAAAAAAATGTATTCTTGCTTTTGATAGCACAATTGAATTTCTTAGCCTTAATGTTAATAGAATCATAAATCTGGTTCACCTACTGCACTAAACCCTAGTTTATTTGACTACTTTTGAATAAATAACAATAGACTACCATTTTCTCTAGACTACAAATCAGGAGCAAAATCCATACATCATTAAATCAAGATCAAGGAAGGCACATGGCATTCTTTTATGAATTCAATCCTAAAATAATATTGAAGAAATCATTTTAGCCAAACTTTCTTCTGAATCTAGGAATTTCTAACCACATCTATATATCGCTAACAGGTGGCAATCCAGTTTCTGCACATTCATAACAATTAAAAATCATTCCATGCTTTTTATCATGAGGAAATTCTGCCTAATGACTAGCAGAAACTGGTTGCCTGCCAATAATATTGGTCCAATCTGTGGTTGATTGTTAAATCCATATTTATATCAACAGGAACAGCAAAGTGTTTAACTTTGCTTGAATAATGCCTAGAAGATTTTGTGGATACAAATCAATACATTTTGTCTACATAAGTTTTTTACCACTATGGTGTGGAAGAAGGGAATAATTTCTCCCTACCAATTTAATGAAGTATAATTCATTGCAAAATGTGTTTTAAAAGGCAAGAGAACTTTGATGAAATTGTCACAATGGAGTGTGGTGTTCTTGAACTAATGAAGTAGCCAAAGCACTTTCAAGTAACTTGGATTTCATTACTGTCCTATTTCCAGTGTTCTGTTTCCTTCCCATACATTGGTTCATCTGAAGAGAAGGCTGTTAGGTTCGATCACGAAAGAATAGGCTGGAGTCCGCAGATAAACCGCAACAAAGTTTATTGGCAAATTGCAACAAGTAACAGTAGCAAGCAAAAGCTTCTCATTCCCCCATTCCTTTATATAGCAACTGGCTTAGCATAACAATCAATCAACAGGTCAGTTTGGACAGTCTCCAGGCTGTCTGAGCAGTTGGAAGGGGGAAACTGCTCACAAACATCTGCTGACCACTCGGGCAGATCAGACAGCCAGGAGCCTCGCTTGGACAGCTAGACATTTAGGATCCAGCAAAGGCCTTGTGAGCATACGCCTTTCCCTGGGATTCATCTTGAGAAATGTCACCAACAAGGGAAGCTATCATTTCCATTCGTGTTGGAGGCACCTTTTAAGGCACTTCCAGGTCGAAAGGATTAGCTGGTAAAATCACCTTTACCCAGAGATACCCATGGAAGGGGCTCCTTTTATGTTTCCATCAAGGAGCTGAAGAGAATGATGGGAACTCCTCCCGCCACGCAGCAGCACTTGGGTTTCAAATGAAGGCTTGCTCACCTCCCATAATCTCATGAGCCACCATGCTCCCCAAGGGAACCTTGAAAATGCAGAAAAACATGTAACAAAGCAGTAAGAATTATGTCCCCACTAACAACTAAGCTTAGAAGCATCAACAAGAGAAATCTGAAGTAGATTCTTAAGGATATTAAGAACAAGTTTGAAAAATGAAAACTTATTTCACAAGGACAGGAAACTTCCAGGCACATTTCTGGATTGCATTAGCTTTCAACCTAAGACAGATACTTGAAGTCATTTGAAGATACTTGAAGGCATCTATTAGCAAGGAATAATATTTGGGTGCATAGGAGAATGAACACAGAGAGGTAGCTGTTGCTGCCACTACTGTCTCTGTCTTTGTAGTTACCTGGTAAACAAGTTCTATTGCCCTGCAATTAGCTGTATTATAACGCTAATAGAGAAGAACAATCATTTCCTAAAAATTTATGATGGAACAAATGTGTAAAACAAGCGTAGAGTCATTGTTAGAATCAATGCCTCCACATAATTCACGTCAATCCAAAAGGATGCCATTGTCCATGATAGCAAATGCAAGCGGGAAGTTAAAAAGAATTGAGAAGAGTATTTTATCAGGATTTTTCCCCCTTAATGACAGGTAACCACTTAGCCAGGTCTGTATTTGAAGCAATTTTATTTAAGTCAAGCTAAATTGGTCAATTTGAAAAATTGCTGAAGAAATGGAAAAAAGCAAACAAAAGAACCAGAGTTAGACAAAAAAAATGTCAACCTAAATGTTGCATTTCAAGGAAGAGCAAGAAGAGACAAGGAGTTATCTCTAACGAAGCAATGTAAAGATGACTGCAGTTGAATGGGAAGAAAAAGAAGTATTTAAGACAATTGCAGAAAACCAAGGAAAAAATGTATGTGAAGATAGACGTGATAAAAGGCAAGATAAATATCTCCAGTGAGATCAAGCAAAGTGAATGCACTCTGGAGCCCACTGATAATCAGCATTATCTAACGGGATTCAAGAAATGTAAATTCTTTATTGTGACATCTGCTCTTTGGAAAGACGTCCATCAAAGTTTCATATACTCCTTATGCTAAAGATGTTCAGAAAGTCAGTAAAATTAGTTGTTCTCCCAGGTTTGGGGATCAGGAGATCATGGAGCCCTATTAGTTTTGCTTTTATAGAATGTTGAACTGATCTTTTTATATGCACCATTTTTCCTTGTTTATGTTTATGTTTGAGGAGTCAGCAGACCATGAAATGAAATAAATTAATTTACTCGAGAAAGTAGAGCTAAAGAAGCAATACTGCAGATATTCAGAAGAACTTTACCAAAATATCTAAATATTAATGATATGCATGGAAGTTTAATCAGGTATGATGTGGAGTCATATATTCTGGAAAGTGAAGTAAAATGGATTCTAGAAAATATTGCTAACTGGAAAGCTTCAATTGGTTGCTAAAAGTGTTAAAATGATGATGGGGTATGTAAACAGATATGAAAAACAGCAATGATCAAGAGACTGAAAAGGATCAATTTGTATTCCAATACCAAAAAAGGCAGGATTAATGATATTTGAAGTACCAAACAATTGCTTGTATCTCACATGCTAATCAGAAATTCTCAAGATGTTAACACTCCAGACTTCAACAGTGCATGGAATGAAATAGCTGCTAGATATATAAACTAGATTCAAAAGGGAAACGTTGCTAACATCCAGTAAATGCGGGAAAGGGCAAGAAAACTTCAGAAAGAATTGTGGATAGCTTTAAAAACATGGTTGCACTGAGTCGTGTTATTTGCCTGTTGAATAATTTGCATGATGGCTAGCACGCAACAGAACCAAATTCAGAGCAACTTAGCCCTTCAGAATCAGGAAACGTTTTATGTAGTCCCCTAATTAATTTACATGCAGAATATGTCATAAGATATGGTGAACTAAAAAAAAGAGATATTGGAATCAAAATTGCTAGGAGAACATCAACAACCTTAGACGTGTAGTTGACAGCACTTTGAAGACTGGAAGTGAAAAAGAAATGTGTTGCTCGGTATATATTTATTTATTTTAAAAAAATAAAGTCACCAAGCAATGTCATGACAATGGAAACAGGTGGAGAAGAACAGAAGAACATAAACAGGACAGGATAGGAGCTTGGAAGCATATCTTCCTATGCTCAAAAATTTACAAGGTTTGTGATTATAGCTATGAAACAAAGAAATGTCTCTTATTTAGAAGAAAGGCAGCGCTGAATAAAATATTAAAGTACACAAGACTAACAACAAATGCACTTATAAGGCTTTGGCTTCCCCAGATATAACATAAGATTCTGAAACTAGACTATCAAAAAGATTGCATGAAGGCAAATTGATGTCTTTTGAAAGGTACTGGAGAAACTGAAGACCTAGGCCTGCAAGAAGAACAAATAATTCAATATTAGAAGAAGTAAAACCAGACTGTTTATTGAAAGTAATAATAATGAAGGCAAAATTTAGGTATATTAAGGTACCTTCAGAGAAGGGGAGGAGCTGTGAAAGAAAACTTGAGAGTAACGGAAGGCAATAAAAAAAGAACCTGACAGAAGATGTGTCTCGATCCTATTACTGATGATATAAGTGGTAGCTTGTAATGATTCAACAAAGCAGTTATTGAGAGAAAATTCTGGGTGAGATGATATTTACTGGGCGACGATGTGTTGGAAGTGACAGAAACAAAATCATGGTTGCTTCTTATGGCCTATTGGTAATTCTTCAGCAGACTGATACTGAATCCGGCAGGTACAGAAGGACACACTTTCCTTTCCAATTTTAACTGATGATGTTGTAGGACATAAGCACTTGGTATCATGTCTGAAACTGGGGGGCTGAATTTACAATCCTTCATCTTACCTGGTGCAATTCACGTGGATACTTCCTTCACCAGTGAGGCTTCCTTGGTGAATCTTCCAAGTCTATATAGAGTAACTATAGCCCTACAGATTTGTCAAAAAATGTAGGAAAGATTTATGCTGAATTTTGTTCTTTTACCTCATGGTCAGAGAGAGCCTTTTGAAAGTAACAGAGCTGCCTACATGGGAATTGGAGCTCAATTGTCAGTCAGGAAATTCACTTCTTCTATTTTAGATGAAATAGTGCCAAACTTTTATTACAAGGTTATGTTCAAAAGTCACAATATTCTGTTCTTTTAATTTGTCCTGTGGATATTGTCTTTGCAAAATAACTTCCAAATAATATACTTTCCCCTTCTCTGAAAGATATTTAATAATATATCGAAATGAAGCAGCTGTACCATATGGCTTGCTGTCTCATATGTATCAACCATGCTGCTTTTGTCTCCTTCAAGATCTACTTAAGATATGAAGGAGACCATTAATATATTCCTTAACTAGCTTATTGTTCAGAGCATCTCAAGAGACAGCTGTCACAACTTTAATAAGTCTAACATTACTTTTCCCACATGTGGCATTATAATAGCCATGCACAAACATGCACACAAATATGTGCTCACAAAATACAAAACCCCACGCCTTTATAGAGTTTTCAAGAAATAATTTAACTTTTAAAAAAGGAACAGAAATACTGAACAACTGAACATGCCTCTAATGTCGTGTGTATAGTTGTTGGGGCCTGTAATGGTGCTGTTGATGTAAACATTGGAGTAGATTGACTTGTTGCAACGTCTTGTTCCCATGTTAGCATTGTCACCCTTGTTGCTTGTGAATCTGCTACAGGCTGGGTGGTTGTTAATATGCAAATATGGCCTAGCCACCCAGTGCCTGAGAAAGGAGGGTGATATTGACCTGTATGGACTTCAACTTATTAATAATGGCCCTGGATGCTTTGAACTGTGAATTGTAGGTGACAACTGATGGTGTTCTGTTTTTCTGTTTTGTGGTTTGTCTTTTAATATCGTTCTGGAAGGATTGATCTGGCTCTATTGATTTGCCTATTGATGTTCTTAGGAAATTACTCCAGTCTCCTAAATGCCTGCCTTAATTTCATCAGCTGAAATTCTGAATTCTTTCAGTGATTCAGAACAAATGCAATTGTAATGTAATGCTTGAGAGCAGGTGTGCTGTAGCAGTCAATGTACCAGACTAGAAAACAAGGGTCCAAAGGTTCTGGTTGCACCTTAGACAACAAAGTCCACTAAGTGATTTTGAGCCAGACACTCCTCCTCAGCCTTAGGAAAAAAGCAATGACAAACTACTTCAGAAAATATTGTCAATAAAAATGCAGGACTAGTACAAGCAGTCATCAGGAATCAAAACTGACTTGAATGCACAAAAAATAATAAGAATAAAGTAGTGCTTGGCTATGGATTTGCTGTTGTGTTCTGGGTAGCATCCTTTCTTAAATAACTAGATTAGAATTTGTTTATGTGATTCAAGTTAACAATCTTAAACAGTCAAATAATCAGATAAATGCTTTCAACTGTTATATTAAATAAACAAGGAAAAGATAATCTGAACCTTATTTAGAGTTCAGAGAATGTCTGAAAATTCTATCTTTCTTGGAGGAAATGTCATGCAGGTGTCTTGTGTTGACTAATGTTCTATTTTAATGTAGGGAATGTAACTTACTCCACTGCCTTATGTCTTTTGCAATAGCACCTTTGAAATATGACACGCCTTCTCAGCAAGGTGCCTTCAGCAGCTCTTCATGCAAAACTTACTATTTTCTCCAAAATGTGTGGGCTGCCTAATTTTATGTTTCAGAACTTCCTAGCATTGCATTTTTAAAGAAATCTCATGATAGAGCGCACATCCCAGAGCTGTTTGAAACAGCAATTTGATGGGAACTCGGTGCAGCATTTTAGATGTCTTAAAATGGAGGTAAAATCTCAGCTTGCAAGAAACTCAATATGGCAGTGTAGGTCAAGAGTGGAACTCATCCTTGATAAACTAATGGCAATCTAATCCATTATTCTGCTTTTAATGCTGGCCAGTCATATGTTTCTGAGATGTTTAAAAATAGAACACAGACTTCCTGTTCCAGTTCCCATCGAGGGAGGACACAGCAGCTGACTGCTAAAGTTCTTTTTTTTCTCTTTCTTGCATTGGGGACCCTAGAGGTCCGAAGTCACCCTGGGGGTGTGACAGAAGAAGGAGGCAAATCAGGAATGTGTGCCTGGCAGTGGCCGGCATGAACGAAACTGTTTTTTCCTAAAAAACAGAGATGTGCAAGATACAAGACAGTACAATCAAGAGGCAAGAAAATAAATGGTAAGACCTGTTTCAGAAAATTACAAAAAGAAACACACTGTAGGAAATCATTCCCCAAAGAATATCTCTCAAATTGCTGTTTCAAACAGCTCTGGGATAAATGCTCCATCATGAGATATTGGCTAGAAGATTGATAAGCAGATTATAATGATATTAGGGTAGAAAATATGATTTAAATATTAATATTTGTGTTGATTTTGTGTTAAATTAAGATGTATAACTTACATGAAGTGTATTAAAATTTGAAATTATAAAAATAAGGAAAAACAAAAGGTGTGTTGAAACTAGAAATATTACCATTCACCCTGGGTCATATAAAATTAAAAATGTGAAGTATAGAAGACTTTCAAATTTGTAGAATTGTAAAAGGAAAAAAATAAAAATAGTAATGTTTAGAAATTATGAGTACTCTAAAGAAAAACTAGTTAAATTTAAGAACATACTAAATTTGGAATTTAAAAATGGAATTGTTTGTGGAAACCATAAATATCCCTACCCACTTCAGACTTGGAAATGAAGAAGCATAATAAAATTGTAAATGTTGAGTACAGTATATCTTTAAATTGGTAGAATTAGAAAAAAGAAAAGAAAATGTATAAAAGTTGTAAGGTTTAGAATTCATGAGTATCTTAAAGAGAAATTAGTTAAATCCAATGCCACATAAATATTAAGGGAATTGGAAAAGGAAGAAGGAGAAGGACAAGGAGGAGGAGGAGGAGGAGGAGAAGGAGGAACTAGTGCAAAGATAGATAAGTTAAGAGAAATTGTTTTGTTGTTGTGGGACTGGATGCTAGTAAGGCTAATAATAAAAATGAGAACGAGAGAAGAAGGAAATGAACAAGAGGAAGAGAACTGGGGTGAAGAAGAAGGATAAGATGGTAAGAAAAGGGTATGAGGAAAGTTGAGAGGAAGGAGAAAGAAGGAAGAAGGAAGGAACTACAGGTGAGTGTAATGATCCATTAAACAGCTGTCCAGAAGACAGTTGATTATAAAAGGGCATTACTTAACAAAGCAAACCCCTTCCCATTTCATGTTGTCAGCAAGGGCACCACATGGAAGAGAAATTGCACAAGACCCGAGAAAGAAAATAATTTCTTTACACAATAAAGGTGAAGGCTACAAGAAGATCAGCAAAGGTTTACATATCAGTCAGAATACTGTAGCAAAAGTGATACAAAAAATTAGCAAGAATGGAACCGCAACTATCTCACAGAGACCCCCAGGTCATTCATGGAAGTTAACAACTTGACAGGACTGTCTTCTGATGAGAAGGGTTGAAGGAAATCACCATGCAAGTTCACTGCAGTTAGCTAAAGAAGTAGAAAGTCAAAGTGAGATGACTGTTTTCCATGACACAGTATGACGTATACTGCAGAGGAATGGCATCCATGAAGGAATTCTCTCCTAAAGCCCATGCACCAAAAAGTCCACCTAGAATTTGCCAGGGCCCAGGCTGAAAAAGACACTGTGCTCTGGAGTGATGAGACCAAGATAAATGTTTTTGGAACTGATGGCTTCAAAACTGTATGGCATTGCAAGGGTGAGGAGTACAAAGAAAATTGCATGGTGCCTACAGTGAAACATGGTGGTGGCAATGACCTTCTGTGGGGATTCCTGAGTGCTGCTCGTGTCAGGGAGCTGCATTTCATTGTACCATGAATTGAGATGTGCTGCTCTATATTGTAAGAGAAGATGCTACTATCACTGCGTGCCCTTGGCCCTGATAATTTAATCCATATAGGAAGAGAACTCTTTACTGTAGCCCAAAATCAGAAGGAGACTTGTATGAGAAGTCTGATGCATCTTGATGACATTAGTTGCAGCTTGCAAAAACTACTGTCATGTAATAAAATTTGCTTGTCAGAAAAAGCGCTACCAGACTTCTTTTGATCATCTAATCTAATATTACTGTTGAAAAGGAAAATATGTGCATCAGAGAGTCTTGGCAAATACGCTGCCCATCTATATTTAAAAAAACCTTTTGAAGGAAGACAGACAAAATAAATAAACAGAGGAAATATTTCACATATAATTCCTAGAAGCTGACAATCTGGTGATCTGTACATATTTTGGACCAACACTCACAATCTCTTGACAACTGACACTGGCCACAAGCCATGCTGGCTTGGAATGAATTGCAAAACATTTCGAAGAGTACTTAGCTGACTATATGTTTAATTTAGCTGACTAAATTATTATAGAGGTAGTCCTTGACTTACGACTGCAATTGAGACCAGAATTTTCATTGTTAAACAAGGTGATTGTTAAGGGAATCATGCCCAATTTTATGTTCTTTTTTCCCTATGGTTGTGGCAAAAATTGCTGTAGTTGTTAAAGTGAATTATGATGCCCTTGAGGAAATCTGGGTTTCCCCCATTGACTCTGCTTGTCAGAAGCCTCTAGGAAAGCTTGTCAGAAGCCTGCTGGGCAGTCACATGGTCTCAGGATGCTGCAACTATTCCTAAGTACATCTCAGCTACCAAGTGCCCAAATTTGATCATGTGACCATTGTTACGTAAGTATGAGGACCGGTTGTAAGTCACTTTTTTCAGTGTTGTCGAAACTTTAAATGGTTGCTAAATGAACATCTGTATGTCAAGGACTACTTGTAATTACCAAGAAAGGATTTGAAATGCAGGAGGGACTCAAGAAGCAAGCAACACTTAAATTGATAGATGTTTTTCAAGCCAACTGTTCTATTCACTTCCTTTTCTTTTCCCACAGGTCTGCTTTTTAATTTTCTCTCTCTTATCTTTGTTTATCCAATGCATTCTTTTTCACTTTGCAACCTGTCTTAGTTTCAGTCCCTCACCTTCATATTGTGCTGACAGATGCAGACTCAACTTTTTTTTCCCTCACAAAAATATGGAGTGGGGAAAAGTTTAGCGATTAAAGAATTCCAGGAGCATGAAGAAGAAGGAAGTTTGGATTACTGTAGTGTTCAAAGCAGCTTCATTGTTTGAATTATGCAAAAAGGGAAATCTTGCTCTTTCAAGCATAGTCTTTCTCATTTTCCCTTTGATCAGATGATTAATGTATTCTTAGGGCTAGTCTTTGCCATCCAATATGTTGAACCTCCAACCAGCCCTTTCTAAAGTGCCAGGCAATACTTATTTCTGTTCCTGCAGGTATCCAACACAAGCCTTCTTTGAGGCTCCATGGGCCTGTATTGAGAGGAAGTAAAGCTGAAAGCTACTTCCAGTAGTACTCTTCAGTCATGTGAGATGAAACTGTATTGGAGACTTGTCCGGTAGGTTCTGTAGTATCCTAAACGAAGCAGAGTTACGCTAAGTTTAAAAAAAAACCCACAGAGCTATAGTCTGCTGTAAATGGTGTTGAGAAATAAAGATAATTTTGAACTTTAATATGGGAACTGGAGCCAATATATGAAGAATGCCAAAGGAACGGAAGAACAAGTCAATTGAAAATAATTAGAAAATGGCTTTATATAAGCAACACAGAAAGTACTTTTCAATATTAGAATCAGCTCCTACATGGTGATGGTTAATTCACGTTATACTACTCTAAGTAACGTGGTACCAAAATATTTAATGGAGCTTTTCCTGTACATGACCTTATGCATCAGTTGTCTTTGTCTTCTGAAGTTGGGTTTTTTGATCCACACAAATATTGACTAAATGAAAAAACAGCCTTTCAGTCATGGCATCTCAACTATAGGTATTCCTTGAGCCCCAAATTTCTGTTGCTAAGGGGCACAGTTGTCAAGTGAATTTTGCCTCATGTAACGATCTTTCTTTCCACAGCTACCCTGTTTCCCCGAAAGTAAGACTTCCTCCAAAAATAAGGCCTACTTACAGTTTTGCCTCTTGCTGAAATATAAGGCAGCCCCTGAAAATAAGACCTCCCCTATAATAAGGCCTCGGACTTCCAGTTCTGTGCGGCCTCGGTGGAAAAATAAGACATCCCCTGAAAATAAGACCTAGAGCATCTTTGGGTGCAAAAATTAATATAAGACAGTGTCTTATTTTTGAGGAAACACGGTATTAAGTGAATCACTGCAGTTGTTAAGTTGCAGTATGCAGTATGTTGCATGTGGTTAAGTGAATCTGGCTTCCTCATTGACTTTACTTGTCAGAAGGCTGCAAAAGATGATCATATGACCTTGGAACACTGCACCCATCATAAATGTGAGTCAATTGTTAAGCATTCGAATGTAAATCAGTGATCATGTAAATGTTGCAATGGCCATAAGTGTGAAAAATGGTCATAAGTCGCTTTTTTCAGTGCTGTTGTAACTTTAAATAGTCACTAAATGAACTGTTGTAAGTTGAAGACTACATGTAAGAATTTATTAGTCCCCGCTTTGGTCACTTTAAGAGAAGAGATTAAGGGTCTTTTGTTATACTAAACTTTTAATGAATTTTCACTTTTAAATCATGAATTAAAATTCTGTTTTTTGATTTCATTATTGGCTTGACCTAATGAACAATTTTTTCACTGAATTGTTATTCTATTGCAAAGTAGCCTACAACTACAATGATGATCAAAATCTCAGAAGACTGAAATGCCTTCTAGCTCAGCTTTCCATTAAAACTATCTTTAGCTTATTTTCTTGTTTTCACAAATATTAATTCCTTTCTCCTGCTTTCTAGTCTTCCTTCACTTACTGTATAATAATATCTTCTGTATTTGAGGAAACAGCACTGTGATTTAACAATGAACCCACATTTCAGGAAAGCATGTATTTTGAGTTGCAAGCATCAATATAGTAAACACAGTAGAGACATTGGGTCTTGACTGCTAAATGTATTTTTTATTAGTCCAAAATTCACCATATCGAAGGGAGCGAGTCATAATAATCTCCAGAAATCTGAATGGGGTCTTTACAGCATTTCCAAAAATTGCTTATGAATTGTTTTTTCAACGTGACAGTATGCAAAAATGATAAAATACATGTAGATTAGTTATTAGATCTGCGGAGCGCAGCCGTGATACAATTCAGATTGGAAATCTAAGACTTGAAGATGATATAGTTCAATTCAAGTATGCACTTCAAAGTTTGAGGGCAATTAAACTTCAGCCACTCTGAGATGTGAAAAAGAAAAGGAAATTGCCCATCAGTTATAACGAGGAAGCATTAAAATTCATGCAGCTATTTTTATTTGTAGAGTGGGATATAAATAACAAGGGTGATACTTTAGAGGAGACCAATTCTGCCAAATTTCAGTAAGATATCTTTGCTATATTTGCATTGCATCTTTATTTAGAAAGGGGTAGCTGGAGTTGGAAAAAAAAGGCAGGAGAACAGATATAAAGCAAACTGATGAATATTCTGCTTCTTGAAATAATGAAGAATGTATCCTGTTCCAAATGAAACATAAGTTCTCCATTTGCTTTTCTGCCTCTGATCACTGGTGGGCTCTAGGAGAGTTGGAATACTTGGTTGTATAGGTTGACTTCTCTTAAGAATGACCCGTTATCACCAGGGGAATCTTAGGCCTAGCAGATCTCTTCAGGATCCCAGAGGTGTATTTTCAAAATGCAACTGGACTGTGTTTGCTTTTCCTTGAAGACATTTTGCTCCTCATACAAGAAGCTTCTTCAGTTTTGATGAATGGTGGAGAATGGAAGGATTTACATTCCTTGCAGTCATCTGGTCATTAGTACTCTCTCTAAGAGTCGTTGAGGCCACTTGGAAGTTTACCTGTGCCCTCAGGGTCACCTAGATCAGTGGTTGCCAACCTATGGGCTGCGGATCACTGGTAATCCGCCAGCCAATCCTGGAGGGCCCTGAACTGGGTGCGTCCTGCCTACACTCGTGGCTTTGCAGGCGATTGCTAGTGAAGTGCGAGGGGCTTTCCACGCCTTTCCTCTAATGGGCACAGGTAAAATATGGAAACTAGCCCTCATCAACAAATGAGTCCCAGCCAAGAAAACCAACACTGGACCCAAAACAGCATAAAACACCACCACCAATGCACCTCACCAGACGCAAACCCTACCCCATCCTATAAACGAAAGATAACCACCATCCGGAAACCAGACCATGGCTGCATCACAAGCTGTCACACACCAAATTCAAACAAACTGACACACAGACCCAGACCTCAAACTCGAAGCCAAACCAAAACCCGGAATGCTACATCACAGCCACCCACTCAGGACATCACATCACAAAACTCAGAAAATTACACCACTAGAACTCAAAACGTTACAACACAACAAATGACCCAGGAGATCACAGCACAAGACCTAGGACTCCACATCAAAAGAACTCACAAGGTCAACTTCAAACAACCCATTACCCAAGTGGTTAAAACACAGGAGACTAAGGGAAAAGCAATCACTACACAAATGACCCAGGAGATCATAGCACAAGACCAAGGACTCCACATCAAAAGAACTCACAAGATCATCAAACAGCTCATTACCCAAGCCATTAAAACACAGGAGACTAATGCAAAAGCAATCACTATACAAATGACCCAGGACATTACAATACAACAGCCCATTATACCAACATCAACTCCAGCAACCAATCAAGAAATAACAACCAAGCCAACCAGCCCAGCACACCAAACCCTCCCACCAGTATTTACAGATAAAAGTCAACTCTGATCACACTTTGCTCAGACTAGCAAGAAGCCAAAAGCGCCAGCCTGAAGATGGCAAGTGAGACCTTGCCAAAACGTCGCCAAGATATTCTCAATATTATACCTGCTTTTGTTGTTGTTACTCTTCTCATGAATTTCTTGGCTTTTGTATGTGTGAATTTGTTTTGTTTTTCTCCATTTGTCTCTAGTGGAAAAGGAACACAGTGGTTAAATATTTTAAATATATAAATAAAGAGAATGCCTATGGGGTGCGTTGGCCCAGTCTCTGTTCAAACACGAACAGATGCCCAAGTACATGCAGCGGCTGTGGCTGCCATTTGAATTAAACATCCGCAGGGGTCCATATAATTGACTCACTATGAGGAGTAATCGGGAAGAGCTTTGGGAGATTCCTTGATCTGGGTTAAGGTACCTTTGATCCCCTTGCCCCATGGTCTTTCATAGTAAATGATATCTCCAAGTTGAAAGAATGTCCCCTTCAACAATGGAAGCCCCAGGGGGTCTCTACCCCAGAGAACAACAGAAATGCTTCCCCTTCCCCCTGGAAAGACAGATTTAGGAAAACCTATGCCAGTTTAATACCCTTTGCTAAAAAAAATAAATAAATTGACCTGCACTGAACGTATTGTTCTCCTTCATGAAATCCTACTGGAACAAAACTTCAGTTTTAAAAGGAATGTAATTTTGGTTCTTATTATTATTAATTATTTTTTTCTAATGAAGAATCGTGTTATTTTTGTTGTATTGTGGATATTAGATAGACCCATGGCTTCAGCCCCTGGGGTAGTCAAGAGCAAGCTGGCTAAACAAACTAATCTGCTATCAGATTGTGGAGGTCAAAACACATACACAATGCTACTGAAATTTTCAGTCTCAAAACAAACAACGGTTGTTTGTTCAGCCTGTGTGGAACCTCTTTGCTCCATGCATGGAGAGGATTTTGTACTTCACTATGTCCAACTATTCTCAATCCGGCATGTTACTATATTTCTAAAACAATAGCAAGGTTTTTACTGTTTCTAAGGGATTTGTTGTCTGTTGTCTATTGCCTTCAGTGGAATGTGTTTCAATCTCTAGAATATCCTTAGATATACTGATGGTATCTAATAGCAAAGTAGGCTAACACCAGTAAAATTTAAATCAGTACTTTGGATTCAACAGCTGGTTCAGGAGCTTATGTTTTCCTAAAATGCTGCTGCTGATGCTTTGCCCATAAGATCATCTTAAACCAAGAGTTTAACTTGAGACGCCAAGGATCACCTGTGCTTCCACATGCCTGAAGTATGTCCATCCCAAAATTGCCACCAGATTTTAAATGAATAAATGAATGAATGGGTTTTATTTATACTC
>JANHFO010010224.1:49007-61493 GCA_032468095.1 Pareas carinatus | reverse complement strand
CTGTCTAAAAAGATGGGTTTTCAAGGCTCTACGGAATGCTCGGAGATCCACAATAGTTCGGATCTCTGGGGGGAGGTTGTTCCAGAGATCTGGCAGAAATTCCTTATCTTCTGAGGAAATTTATTCCATAAGAGATAACGCTATTGTGAAATTCACCTCATCCTGTTTTGGAGATAGCCTCAGAGACCTAGTGATTTAGGCTTAGGCCCTGATGGTGGAGAATTATTCTTCATACTTATCAACAAGTTGATTCTATTAAATGGCAAAAGAAAGCTATTTCTCTCAAATCCTGTTCCTCCAACACACTAAAATCCTTAGTAAAAAAAATATTAAAATACCAGGTAATAAAAACTTCCCTTTATGTCATAACCATGACTTCTTGGCAGTGTTATTAATGTGGGTTTTCTCAGAGGTAGGAGGGGTAATTTGTTTGTTAACCTTCTACATTAGACAGCAGCCCTGGAATTTCTCAGAGGTCTTTCTTTCAAATGAGACTGATCTTGCTTAGTTTCTAAGATCACTCAAGGTTGCCTAGGAGCAGCCACTGTTAAAGCAACACTAAAGTCCTCTGCAACATGGATTAAATCTTTTTTTGATTGGGTCATAGTTTCTGTCATGTTATCACTTCTTAATTTTTTTTTTTTAAAAAAGCCCTATTCCCGTACAAATCACATCACACAGTGAAATCATTTTCTCTCCAGTATAGAAGAAACCATGCGAGCTCTCGCTTCACAATCTGGAGGCTGTGAGTTCAATCCCAGGCAGATAATTCTCTGTCTTGGTGCAAAGAGAAAATATCTGATTGGAGTCTTCATAGGCGTCAGGAAAGGCATCCGGCCAGTAAACCTTCAGCCCCATTCAGTCACCCTGACTCCACCCTGAGGCAAGGGATTACAGGGTCATTAAAAGAAAATATATATAGAAGAGATGATGCAGCAGTTGGTCTCCTTTAAACTAGAGCTAAAGTTACAAATTTAAAGAAAAACAGGAAGAATGTCTCATTCTAAATTTAAATGAATGCCTAGTCCTTGTTTCCTAGTTTATCATGGACCACACTGGCTCACAGCTATCTTGTCAAGGTGCACAGTGACCTCAGAAAAGTTTAGCCCTGACTAAGAGTTGCACTGGAAGCAATTGCTTCTGTTTAGATACTGAATTACCTGAGATATTATTTTTAGCAGTGTCGACCATTTCAAAACCTCTATTACTTACTGCATGTTATCAGTTTTAAATTAAAAATGACAGCCTCCCAGAAATCTCAGGAAATATATTTTGCGGCAGCTTCCAATCCAAGGTCTGGTATGGCTAGAAAGAATAGCAAATAGTCAAACACTTCTGTCATGCATTAATCCTCATGGTGATTTTATTCACCCAGAAATAAAATGAGGCCATTTATCAGGGCTGCTGTAAATTAGCAGCACTTTTGGGGTTGGGGATGGGAAGAATCTTGATAGTTTTCTTAAGGTTGTCCAACCTGATGCTTTTTCTTCTCGGAGAATATAAATAAGAACCAGCAATGAAAAAGTGATGGTAAAATATCTGCTGCCTTGCCATTTCTTTAGTCAGCTAAAGATTCTCAGTAAATCTTAACATAATGCTCAAATGCTTTTTAAAAATAGGTTTTTCTCATTTCATGGGCCAATTGGTAAAGAGTATCATCCCCTTCTCCTCCCCACCAAATTTTATATTGATACTTTGCAATTTACAAAAGTGTCACTATAATAATGATTAATGCTGTCACTTGTTAATAAATGGACACATGCAAACGTAATGAGCCCTGATGGCACAGTGGTTAAAATGCAGTATTGCAGGCAAACTCTGCCCATATAGTCTGGAGTTCTATCCTGACCAGCTCAAGGTTGACTCAGCCTTCCATCCTTTTAAGGTCATTAAAATGAGGACCCAGATTGTTGGGGACATTATGCTGACATTGCAAACTACTCAAAAAGTGCTGTAAAGCACTATGGTTTGATATATAAGTCTAAGTGTTATTGCTAATGCAACAATTTATGATCTAACAAGTTTACATTTTGAAACGGAGAAAAAGGAGACACACATGTAGTAAGGAACAGATGAGTTCATGCAATAACACATATTTGAGCTTTGATTCACTCTAGTCCTACTGTATGAGGCAATGTAATGCTTTGTGTATCTCCTTTGGAAGCTCCACACTTTCTACATTATCTGACTAAATTTTAAAATATACCTTTAATTAAAAATGAATACAAATTGGAATCTGGCATTCTGCAAAGTATCAGCTTCTCTGTTTATAAGATTACTTCAAGGCTCTGTATGGACAAGCTGTTTTGGAAGTAAGCCCATCAGTTTAAAAAATAACTGGACAGGTACAGAGCATTTTGAAAATGCTATCAGTCTCAAAATTCTTCTTCTTCTTCTTCTTTACTACCTCTTTTACCACTTCAGGTGTCAAGGGAGATACCAAGTTCTGGTTCTTGCTCTTTCAGTGGCCTCAGTCATTGTTTTTTGATGCTGTTGTGGTGTGTCTTTGATGTTGTCTCTCCATCTTCTTCTGGGGCTGCCTCATGTTCTTTGGCCTTCTTCTCTTTTTGTATTGGCCTTGTATGGTATAGAATCCATAAAATCCTCTCCAGGTGAGCAAACCACGTAACTTGTTGCCTTTGTATGTAGTTTAAAATTGGTTCTATGCCAGTTCTTTCTCTTATGATCTCATTTCTGATTCGATCTCTTCTGGTCACTCCAACAGCTTTCCTAAAACAACTCATTTCCATGGTGACTAGCTTTCATTTATGTTTTATTGTAAGTGTTCATGTTTGGCATTGGTAACGTAGGGTGGGGATGAATATGCTTTGTATGAGATGCCTCTTTATATTGATCGGTACTGCTTTATGTTGTAGGAATGGAACTAGCTGTCACAATACTTGGAATGTTGCCTTCTTGTATTAAAGTGTTTAATAATAGAATACACTCGTCATGACACTCATTTGTTAAAAAATGCATTTCCATTTCCCTGCCCCGCATTAGCTATTTTGTGAGACTGTCTATAATATGATTTAAGGACTTGTTAACTTAGCTTCCATTCTTGAGGAAATGTGTTTCTCAGTCGAAAAGAAGCTGTCCATCCCTAGAATGGAAGGAATGCTGAAAACTCATCTATCATATTGATACGAATGTTAAAACTTTTCTGCTTACCTGTACATATTTTAGAAATGTAAACTACTGGGCCTTTCTTCATGGTGGCAGCAGAATTGTCAAGATAAGACATTTATTAAATGGCTTAGACTGAGAATAGGGACAGATTCCCTGAATAAATATAATGACAGGAAGAACATTTTGAATCTTGGCCAGAATGCCACAAAGGAACAGCTAGCTAGTTATTTTAATTTGAGGCACACCATGCTTAATGGAATTCAGCTGCTGGTGATTGAATAGTCAAATGTATAATACTTGTACTTGCCTTTAGTAATAACCCATAGCTCTTTCAAGGACATTCTACAATAACAGAATAACAGAAGTGGAAGAGACCTTGGAAGTCATCTAGTCAAACCCCCTGCACAAGCAGGAAGGTCTAGACCATTTCAGACAAATGGTTGTTCAATCTTTTCTTACAAAACTCCAGTGTTGGAGTACCCACAACATCTGGAAGGAAGTTGTTTCAAAGAATCCAAGTCATTTCAATGAGACGGCTTTGATCCTATCCATCCATTGTCTTGTGTTTCTTTAACCTTTTTGTAGCCTGAATCTTGTGAATGGGGCTTGGTTTGTTTGCGTGACTCGGTTGACGGCATTCCATGGCCTGATTCATGCTGGTCCATGGATGGGAATTGGGGACCGCTGCCCTAATCTCTGAATACGTTAAAAGCAATTTGCTATGAAACTTAATGAAAATCATTTAAATATGAAGAAATGGCGGCACAGAAGAAATGGTTGTAAATCAGGGTTTCCCAATCTTGACAACTTTAAGGTGGGTGGACTTCAACTCCCAGAATCCCCCAGCCAGCATGGACATAACTTCTATTCTATGATTAAGTTATCTTCTAGCACTGTATGAGATACACTGGGGTTTCCAGGAAAACTCAAAATGTTCAGCCATCCAATAATGTTGAAGAATGAAGAGAATAACAAGGTATAAAATCTCTCCTTTGAAAATGTCATTCCCCTATTGGGCTTCATGTGTCTTGAACTGGATTCAGATTCCTAACATGCATTGAAGTGCATTTTCAAGCATTTCCTGTTTTACAAATGCAAACTAATGAGCCTGCAATTTATTTATTTGTCTGTTTGCTTGTTTTTCACATTTCTAAGTAAAAATAAAATAAATAAAAATAAATTTCTCTCAAAGAGGGCCTCTGGGAGGTGTACAATAAAACAGTGGATCTCAATCCTTTCTTCAATAGGGACCCCTTTACATACCTTTTGTGGCCACGGATCATGACCATGCTTCCCCCCAAGGCTTAACTCAACATTTAAATCATAACATTTGTTCAAGCCCCCCTATGATGACACCAAGGCCTCCCACAAGTTGAGAATTGAACTATAAAACACTATACAAAATATTAAAATATTACCATTAAAATTTTGAATTTAAAATTTAAAAGATATTATAAACATTTTTAAGGTAGTGAGAATAATTATGTTAAAATTGGTTTACAAAGACAAAGTGGGGGGACTCTCATGGCACTAACAAACCCCACAACTACATGTAGGCTCCCCACACAAGTTTGGAGTGCCATGCGTTCTTCATCCATGGCCTCTGAAAGAGACTGCCTGAGAAGTATAAAGGAACTGCACTAAAAGGTCTAATTTTTTGCATGTGAGTTTCTGAACTTTTAATTTTCCGTTTTCTCTCTCTTGGAACTTATCAACCTTTGCTTGCATGAGTAGCAATGCAGTACAATTTCTTTTGTATGCAATATATCCAAATCCCTAAAAAAATCAGAGTATAATTGGTTGCCAGAATACACCATGACAAGTTCTGAGATGATAAAAAGGTAATGAAATGATAAAATTGATGGGAGAAAACAGAAAACATTAACTGGGCACACTCACTGGAGGAATATGATACTAATTTTAAAGTACAAAGACCTAGTTTCCGGTTTTTTTGATATTAGTTGAAATGAACATCAAATTAGCTTTGACACAGAAAGGTACATGTTACTTTGGCGTTTTCATGCTATTCTAATTTAACTTACTAGAATAGAAAATGTATGCTTATCCTATACAGCTAGGTGGTGTTAGAAGACAGGGCAGAAGAGTAAGATATGGTGTTGTTGGAGCTCAACTGCCAACATCTTTCTAATATCCAATATTAAGCTACAGTAATGTCAACTGAAAGTTTTCACATTAGCTCACAATTTGTTCATTTTTTAGCCTGGAGTCCAAACATTTGACATTAATTATGTTAAGTTTCAACATTTAGTGTGCTTCCTAGTTTTTCTCAAGTGTTAAATTGAATGCGCTTGTTGATAATTGAGATTTAGGAGCATATGAAACTAGTTATTGGCTAGAAAACATTCTTGCTCCTCTCAAATGTCCTTGTGCCACTGATTCTATTCTAATTTCTACCGTTAAAACAAATACTTGGAAGAGGATTATTCTTTGATTTCATAAGTTTATGGTATCTAATTGAGGGAAAATTCTAAGGGTGTTAAACTGAACATGTGAAGATTCTCTTTTTGGGCTCCTTCATTCAACATGTTGAGGCAAAGTAGCCTGACTTGTTCAACTTTTCTTATTCTTCTTGGAGGATTTATTTACTATTTATCATATGGCACACTCACATCTTCTTTGGGGGAAATAATTTTTAAAGAGAGATTCTCAGTACAAGCATTTTTTTAGATAAACAGGATACATACAGTATATTGTACCTCTATCTAAATTGAACTGTCCCATGTTTGGGGAAGAAGCTGGAAGATATTTTCAGGGCTGAATTGGGTACGTCAAACATCTGCAAGACTTAAGATACCTTGTGGTTCCTTAAAATCCCGATCACTTTCAAAATGCAAAGAAGGTCACAAATTGGTGGTTTTTAATTTGCAGCTGAGCATGCAGGGGAAAACAAACATGCCACAAGTTTCAGCACTAAACATATTCTGTTGTGACACTAGATGAGCATAAATAAACAGATCCTCCACACACCAGGATAACTGCTGCTGTTTCCTTTGCGTAGATGAGCATTCAAAGGCTAATTTTTTAAAAAATCTAAAGATAAAAAAGTGCTTTCCAAGAATAGCCCCACATAAAGCATGTGCCAACATAGGATGTAGGATTGGTACAGGATGATTGAAACGTAGTGGCACAGTGGTTAAAGGGCAGCATTGGAAACAAACTCTGCCTACAACTTGGAATTCAAGTCTGATGAGGCCTTCCATCCTTAAGGTTGACTCAGCCTTCCATCCTTCCGAGGTTGGTAAAATGAGGACCCAGATTGTTGGGTGGAATATGCAAATAACATTATAAATCACCCAAACATTGCTATAAAGCACTCTGGTGAGGTATATAAGCCTAAATACTACTGCTGTTGCTATTGCGATTTTAGGAATGGTTGCAGCCAGTTCACTAACTTTAATTGTTGGTAACCACCTTTAAAGTGCTCCATGGCATAGGGCCTAGTTACTTGCAGGACCGCATTCTACCAGGTAATGCCTCCCACCGACCCGTCCACTCCCACAGAGAGGGCCTCCTCAGGATGCTGTCAGTCAGAGAATGCAGGCTGACGACCTTCATGGGGACAGCCTTCTCTCTGGCAGCTCCCACCCTCTGGAATGATCTCTCCGTAGATATTCGAAGGATCTCTGACTGCCCTGTTTTCCACCGTGCTCTTAAGACACATCTTTTTGTTCAGGCAGGTCTTGCCTAGCCCTGCCCCCCTCCTCCATTCCAGTTTTTAACAAATTAGATTTTAAATTGGTTTTAAGAATTCGGTATTTTAATATTGCCAGTTTATAATATTTTCTTTTAATTTTGTTTTAATTTTATCTTTGTACTCTACTGTTTTATTGTTGGCTGTAAACCACCCTGAGTCCGTTGCCCGGAAAAGGGCGGTATACAAATCAAATTATTAAATTAAATTATATGATTGCTTGTTATTCTGCTGAACTACTCATGGAATTGCCTATTATTGATGGTTTCAGTTCAACTCACTGGATCAGATAAAGTGTGCATGAACTAGGTCCCTTGATGAAGCAGTATGAACTGGTAACTCCTAGGAAGTATGTTTTTTTGTCCCACCAGATCATCCTGTTTACCCCCAGAGATGTGGACAGTCTTGAGCTTGTTTGCTTTTCAGAAGGCTGTGTGGTGCTTACTCTTCTCTAAGACACTGAGAACAAGATGGTAATGCCCTGGTATATAGGTATGTGACATATGTATTCTGAGATTTATTTTTTACCAAGGAAGACTTAATTTAATTTCTAATTGACTTTTATAGTTTGATAGTGTTATTTTATCCTGTTTGGCTTCCAGAATTTCATTGGGTGGAGGAGTGGCTATATAAGATTGATAGAAGATAGACAGACAGACAGAAAGACAGGCATCACATCACACTTGTATCAGAAGTAATGAGGTGCTGCCAGGTTGAAATGATTAGCTGATGAATCACCATTGCTGAGGGAATGCCCAATTGGGGGCTCCTGTCATGTCCCTGGCTGGAACAAATGACAGGAGCTCATCATGTCGCCACGGCTGCACTTGGATGTCAAATCCTAACCATATGAGCCACCGTGCTGATAGATAGATAGATAGATAGATAGATAGATAGATAGATTTATATTCCTTGCCATAGCTTTTTCCCATCTGCAAAACCAGTGGGAGCTGAAGAAACCCATGCAAAATAGAACAACTCCACATTTCTACTTCCAATAGTTTGAATAAAACCTTAAGTTTTAAGTTCAAACTTTAAGTTCAAACATTCCTCATTCAGCACAAAGGCCTAATCTTTCGCACATTATCTGTAATTATATTGTAATCAATGGGAGAGGAGACCACCAGTAGTCCAAGAAAACCATACGGGATGTACTAGCCATACGGGATGTACTAAATTTAACAACTTAGGTCTTATATCAACACAAATGAAACAATCTCAGAATGTATCCTAGCCGCAAGTTTAATTGAGATAGGTTCAGATCAAAAGCATTGTCAACATTCATTACTCCATTCCCAATTACCTTTTCCAGTCTTCCAATATCCAAACTTTTCACGAATTGGCTTCTATAATTTAAATGTTCCAGTGTGCCCACACATGATGGAATAACCTGTTTTAAGTCTACACTGTGGTCAAAATGTATCTAATTTTTAATTGGGATATAATCATAAATATTACAATTATTATTCTATAATTAATAGTGAATTTAAGAGCACTTGTTGATGCCCAGGATGTAAGACAAAATAGACAGAAGATAAAATTGAAATGTGTTGGAAAAAATTACAAAACATCAGCTAAACTATCTTACAGTGAATTAAAATACTTTAGTCAAACTTTTGTAGTCTTTAATATTTTCTGAGTTCAGTAATTTGTGTGAAACTGCAAACACTTTACTGCCATAATTGGATGCTTTTAATGCATCAGTTAGAGCTTTTGTTCTTGGACCCATCTGTTTTGCCTCTTTTAATGTGCACAGTCCACAAAGTTTAGCACAGTGGAACAATAAATTTATGTCTGTAGTGGAACAAATATTTGGCAATGATCTCCAATATTGATAAATGTTAAGAACAATGGTTTAAGACTCTACAGGAAGATTACACATATTTTATTAGAGTTCTACACTACACTTGAACTTAGCCAAAAGGACTATCACCTCTTGGCCTTTTGACTAAGATCAAGTGTAGAGTGTCATGGGGCTGGTAAGGGCCGTGGCTATCAGACTGCAGGATCTGGCTGCTCCTGGACGGCCCGTCTTGGAAAGCGGCCCCGGGTCTCAGGTCCTGATAGCTGCCTCCGTCGAGGCTGGGCATCTGTTGCACGTTCATTCTGCCCATCGCCTGCGGCTGCTGCCAAGACACGCCGCCCCGCGAATCCAGTGTGACGCCCCTAGCTTGGAAGAGGGGGCCATTGGCCTGCTGGGGCTGGTAGAGGTTGCCCCGGCCTTCCTGTTGGCCGTGTGCCATATCTCTTGAGTCTAGGACCCGTCATCAAGACTGATGATGCCACTTAGCTGAGTTTACATGGATAAAATGCTCTTAAAGGCTTAGAAGATCTGCTAAACATAGAAGAACCATGTTCCGAACACAACAGCCAAGAGAATAACATTCCATAGGTTAAGAAAAAGGCAAAGAAAAATTGTTTAATACACGCTCCAGCATTGGGCTTCTGAGAACAAGGATATTGTATGAAGGGTCTCCCTTGTTTTGTGTTGCCTTAATTTTTCAGACACTGTTAATCAACAAACTATTTGTACGAAACCAGAAAACTCAACAAAAGCAGTTAGAGGAGAGAAGAACATGCTGATTTTCAGAATCTTATTTGAATCATTTCAGATAGGAAAATTGATTCAGAAACATCCAGTCTGATTTCATGAGTCCAGGCCACTTCTTCAATTTGTTTCAGAGAATTGGTTATGACAGAATTATAACAGAATAACAGAGTTGGAAGGAACTTTGGGGATTTTCTAGTCCAGAGGTCTTCAACCTTGGTCCCTTTAAGGCTTGTGGACTTCAACTCCCAGAATTCCTCAGCCAGCATAGGGTTGGAGACCTCTGTTCTAGTCCAATCATCTGCCCAAGCAGGAAACCCTACCCCCCTCCAGAGAATTGGCTGTCCAGTCTCTTCTAAGAAGCCTCCAGTAATCGAGCATCCATAACTTCTGAAGGTAAGCCGTTGCACTGGTTTATTGCTCTCACTGTGAGGAAATTTTTCCTTAGTTCTAGATTGCTTCTCTCCTTGGTTAATTTCCAGCCTTGTTTCTTGTTTTGCCTTCTGGTGCTTTGGAAAATAGGTTGACCCCCCCCTTCTTTGTAGCAGCCCCTCAGATATTGGAGCACTGCTATCCTGTCACCCCTAGACCTTCTTTTACTTTGTCCTAGTCCTTTATTCACTTTTACTTTGGAGATTTATGGAAACCACCTTGATTCCTGAACGGATGATTTCTATAGCCCCAATAGGTCTATACCTACAGGTATGAATGATTTCTTTTTTTTAAAAAAAGTGTAATTCTGCTTACCAACACAGTCACTACACGAAGAACTACTCCTCGCATGTTATTTTGCAGTCTTCTGTCTGTTAGTGACCCATTGAGACCAGTGGCAGGATTCCAGCAGCCCAGCTGAAAAATAGAAAAAAAGAGAAAGAAAGGATAGGTCACATATCGTAAAACCTGGTCAGTTGCTGCTATTTAGACAGTATGTGTGCATGTGTACACACACAAGAAAGGCTGTTTTTATTTCATCAATGAACTGAAGTCAACCTGGGCATAAGGATCCCTTTCCTACATTGCTTCGAAGTGAAGAAATGTATTCCTTCTGGATTTGGGTCTATTTCTCACTCTTTCTGCCTTGAGGAAATGAGTTAGACTTTCTTCTTCAGCCAGACCTTTTTTGAACTTCATGTAACTTTTTGCCTTTTAAAATTGCTTTGAATTTTCAATGGAGAGCCTTATGGATAGAAAGATGAAATATACAGAACCAATAAATAAATAATTTATCCGATACCAGCCTCCTGCAGATCCTCTGATTGAAAATCTCTCTAATGTTTCCCTGACTACATGAAACCCTGACTTAACACGTATCTTTTTTTTTTTTAATGTCAGGAATGGGAAGCAATTGTTATGGATCCTGTTGAGCATCCTGCCATAACTTTTTATCCTTTGACATTTTATGAGATTATGCAGCAACTATCATCTTCTTTTCCAGCACAAATATATCTATCCCTATGCTCAACTTTGCAGCTCATAGCTTTGGAAGGGACTCTGAGGGTCCTAGTCCAAACCCCTGCTTAAACAAGAGATCCTACTCCAGTGATGGCAAACCTATGGCATATGGGCCACGAGGGGCACACATAGCCCTCTCTGTTGGCACGTGAGCCAAGTTGCCTCAGCATTGCCCCAGAGCTGAGCATGCTCAGAAAGAGAATAACAGCCTTGGGCGATGACATCATGAGCTGCAACTCATTAGCTGCAACTTATCCAGACACTCTGTGCCTAAAAGGTTAGCCATCACTGTTCTATACTAGACCATTTCAGACAAATGGCTGTCCAATCTCTTCTTAAAAACCTCCATTGATGGAGCACCCACAACTCTTGAAGGCAAGCCAATGGAATCACTGGTCAATTGTTCTTGTTGGATCCGTGAAGACTGACCTGCTAGCGAGGCACAAGCTGTCTGGCAAAACAAGTGGTCAGCAGAGGCTAATTAAGCCACTCGCCCTCTCTCTGGTTACAGACAGCTTGGAGACTGTCCAAGCTTGTCTATTGATTGGTTAAGCGTTGTTAGCCAGCTCCTATAAAAAGGAAGCCGAAAATAAGCGCTGTTGCTGAGACTGTTTCTAATCGCTGTTGCTCTTAACAAACATTGTTGCTGTACTTTGTGAGCTCCTGCCTATTCCTTGCATTACAAACCCAACAGTTCTCACTGTCAAAAATTTTTTCCCTTTTTCTAGGACAAAAGATGGCAAGAGGGACTGGATGAGGAGACTCTGTAGCAGTATCTCAGTACTCGAAGCTAGCTGCTGACCCTGTTTGTAGAAAAATATCTTTAAAAGAAAAGTAATGAATTTCAAAGATAGGTTTTAGTCTCTTTTTTCCTATGATTTAATCACTGCCATCTCCCAGAAGAAAGAAAAGCTCAACGTCTTCCTTAATAGAAAATGACATTAAAGCTGCTAGGTTGAGCTCTATAAACACATTACTTTTACTCAGAACTATTATTTTTAGTTACATAAAGGAACTAATTAGAATTTAGTTCCAATAAGCCCAGTCAAACATGTGGACAATCTGATTACCAGAGATACTGTAGTGCTTTTGACAAATATAAAATTATGTGAAGAATACAAAAATGTTCTTTTTGGAGGTCAACAAAAGCCTATTTTAATTATCTTCACTAATTTGTATTTTTATAGAATTAACTTTTTAGCCTGGCTCCTTTCTAAGATATGTTTGAGGGAGTTGTTGGGGGGAGATAAAAGGATAGCACAGTCCTAAGATAAACATTTTATCTCAATCTCCTTTCCCTGTTTAAATGGTACTATTTGCTTTCCAATGTCCACATTTCATTTTCAATCCTCTACGGGCATTTAATTATGGGCAGTCAAAATCATGACAAATGCGTGCTTGCAGGCAAAGCAAAACATAACATTGATTTTTCAGGACTGGAGTTGTTTACTTGAGATTCATTAGTATTGATCATCTTTTATAAATTAGGTTTGAATGGTTCGTTCCAATACTAGAGAACTACCTAAGGATTATTTTGGAAATATAAGGTGTTATAGTACATGTACACGTCATCTCCTGGCGCCGCTGCTCCTTTCTGAGCATGCTCAGCTCTGGGCGATGCTGGGGCGACTTGGTTCGCGTGCCG
>JANHFO010010224.1:38003-48607 GCA_032468095.1 Pareas carinatus | reverse complement strand
GTGGCTTTGGGGTGGAGTACCATCAGTACACTGATGATACTCAGCTGTACATCTCCACCCCAGGCCACCCCAACGATGCTGTTGAGGTGATGTCCTAGTGCCTAGAGGCCATGCAGATCTGGATGGGTTGCAACAGATTCAGGCTCAATTCTTCCAAGACCAAGTGGCTGTGGCTGCTGGCGCCATGATATAGCCAGCTTGTTCCATCGCTGGCTATTGGGGGCGAGTCTTTGGCCTCCATAGAAAGGGTCTGCAACTTGGGTGTCCTCCTGGATATACGGCTGTCCTTATCAGATCATGTGGCAACCATCACCAAGGCGGCCTTCTACCAAGTTCGTCTGGTGTGCCAGTTGCACCCCTTTCTAGATCGCGATGCCATCTGGACGGTCACTCAGGCACTCATCACGACCCGTCTGGACTACTGTAACGCTCTCTACATGGGGTTCCCCTTGGATCACATCCTGAAGTTCCAACTGGTACAAAATGCGGCTGCGCAGGGGGTTACGGGGGCCAGTGGCAGGACCCATGTGGCCCCCCTCCTGCGCGAGCTGCATTGGCTGCCAGTGGGCTTCCGGGTGTGCTTCAATGTGCTTGTTATGACATTTAAAGTGCTCCATGGCTTAGGACTCAGTTATCTACAGGACCGCATTCTGCCAGCAAATACCTCCCATCAACAGGTGCGCTCCCGCAGAGAGGGCCTCCTCAGGGTGCTGTCGGCCAGACAATGTTTGTTGGTGACCCCCAGGGGGAGAGCCTTCTCTGTAGCAGCTCCCGTCCTCTGGAATGACCTCCCCCCGGAGATTCATACTATCTCGGACCTCTGTACTTTCCGTCATGCCATAAAATTGCACCTGTTTATTTAGGCTCGCCTGAACTGATCTATATTACCTCTCCGCTTGTTAAAATGATTATTTTATATATTTTAGACTTTTAGATCCGTTTTAAATTGGACAAATATTTCGGTTTTTTAAATTTCTGGCCACACAAATTTATTATTTTTAATTGTTTTAAACTTGGTGTCTGTCTTGTCTATTGTATTTTGTGGTTCTTGCTGTTTTTAAAATAGCTGTACACCACCCTGGGTCCCTTCGGGGAGAAGGGCGGTATAAAAATAAATAAATAAATAAATAAATAAATAAATAAATAAATAAATAAATGTAATGAATTTATGGATTATATACACATATGTGTTTGTACGTGTAGACATATATATACATTCTCTCTCTCTCTCTCTCTCTCTCTCTCCATCAATCACATGCACACATATTGTCTATAGAAGGTGAAATGGAAGTGAGTTAGCCTTAGTTTGATTTAAAAATGTTATAATTCTTAGTAGTTTCTTTTGTCCTTAAGCAAATTCATCAGTTGGATTGGAATGATAAGATATTGGAGTAGTGCTTCAGAATTAAAATGAACTTGTAGTGGTTTGCATGTATTTCAAAGACCTGAAACAAGATTTATGTTGAAGACCTGTAGTCTATACAGCTAATAACGGATTTACAAACCACCAGCCTACATATGACAACACCTTACATCACTATAATTTCCTACAACTGAATGAATTATCATCTATTCTGCATACTGCTGCATGGTCTCACATCTACAACTTTTAGGTTGCCTTCCATTAGCCTTGAAATGAAAGTTGAATTTAATGCTTCTTAACCATATGAAAACTTTTAGAACTTTGAGCTACAATCCCAAGAAAACTTATTCTAATTTATGCTTATTCTATTATTTGGAATTAATGGACTATCAATTCAAATTAACAGGGTTGGCACTGAGTGGTATACATTTGGAAGAGTGTGATCCAGTGAAGATGAGCCACACCAAGATATACAATTAATTAACATCTCTCCATAGGAAAATCCCCAAGTTATTAGCTTTCCAAGCCTCCATCCTGTTATCATTACATCTGATCCTAAGACATTAAAGAACTCATTTATTCTACAGCAATATGATACTCTGTGAGATGAAATAACCCTCTTAAAATGACGAATGGCCCTGATAATATGGGGCAGCTGGCTCACCTATGTTTAGTCTGAATGTTGCAAATCATTGGTCAGATTGCTAACACCAGCGAGACCTATTTCTTCAAGAAAATGTAGATTTATGGATAGGGCTGTTCTCCCCCTTCCTTTTAATCTTGATACCTTATGGCTGGTCCATGATAAATGAGATAGCTCTTTCAATGGCAGAGAGGAGGGGCAAGAATCATGATATGAAAAAGGAGGAAGGTCCTGATATAAATGAATGACATTTTCCTCTTGTCTCTGAGTTTTCAAAATGTTAAAATTCTCAAAGGGTATCAGTTAATGGAATCATGGCTCAAAACAAAACAGAGACACAATATTTGTCTCAAATGTTTCATTGACTCTCCTCCCTTCTCCCCCCATACAATTAAAATCCTTCTTAATAGCCATATAAAGTGGAATTTATGTTCTTGGTGAATTGCTTGTATAGAATTCTCCACCTGAAATCTTCAGGCAACCTGATGTCCTTCAGTTATTTTGAACCAGAGTTGTGACACTGTTACCATTGGTCACATTGGTAAGATATTCAATTTCCCTAACTCCTGCTGGGAGATTCATCCTATTCAATTTTCTGCCTTTTCACTTTGCTTTGCAATTAGAATTGCATAAAATCAGCCTTGCTAATGCATGTTTTTAATCATATACATAGATAAGTGGTTTGCAAGCTTTCAACTTTGAAGAATTACTTTCTCCATCTAGTTGTCAGCCAAAGCCTTCTTCAAACATTTCTTTTTTATGACAGCTGGCTCCTGTCACATTCTTGAAGTCCTTCAACTCATGTCCAAGAAAATTTATTAGATCCATTGAAGTAAGGAGGTGGAGTCAACTGTCATGGTGACAATAAAAGAGGCCAGCAAATGATCCCTAGCCTCACTAAATAAAGATGATGAGGAACATTTCTGAAGAATTCTTTAGCCTTGGCATAGACTTCTGAGGGTGAAATAATGTTCTAATAACTCTGTTCCTAGGGGACATTCTGTCAGTACATGTTGGATCTACTCCTGAGCCTAAAGTAAGAATGCATTCCCAAACATTCCTAACTGATATCTTCTCTTAGCAGTGTAGAGCGAGAGCAAGGCACAGGATGATATTTCAGACAGATGAATGTTCATCTCTTCTTAAAAGCCTCCAGAATTCACAACTTCTTCTTTTTGAATAAAAGTTTTGTTTATTTATAAAATAAAAAAACTTAGTAAATATTTCAACAAACATCAGTCGAGTGACTATAAAATTAGTCATATTAATATTTCCTCCATGGTAAAAATAAAGACAATCACATTATCTAGTTTAAGTTTCAACGATAAAAATTCTGAATGTACATCTTATTCATCAGTTAGATTTCCATATTGTTCTGTTTTCCCCTTATTTATATAAAAAACCAACAGATAACAGTGTCCCTTCCACAGATCAAATAATAATAGTCACAATTCCTAAGAAGATTTCCACATCAGAAGTTTAAGTACACATCCTAATAATCTTTTAAGTTTCCACATTCTTCTATCTCTTTAAAAATATTTTCCTTTCTCTTTTCCTGGATTACATAACATTTATACTATCAATGTAAGTTTAATTGTGTCTTTCATTACTGCCTAAATTTAACTTTAATTACATTTCAATTAAATTTAATTAAACAGTTCTTTCTATCTTTTGTCACATTTCATTTAATTTTTATAATTCCATTGTTTATAACAGTTCTGCAACAAAAAAACTTCATTTGATGTCCATTTGATTCATTCCAATCCAAATAATGACTTATATTGTACTCTTATTTCCATGTCAATTCTAGCTTTTATAATATTTCATTTAAATTCTAAACATTTCCCCTCCAGGTTCATACATTATTTATAACATTTGTGTCATGTTCCACCCTCCAAAAAAACCAAAACGCTTTATAACAATATAATATACTATTATTAATACTTAAGTTTATTTTTAATAACATTTCATTTTAATAAATTGCAGTTTCACATATTGTTTATACTTTTTATAACAAGAATTCTAGTTAATTCTGTTTATTATTCATACCTCCACATAATATCCATTTTGCCTATAATCATATTTCATTTAGTATCTTCCATGCAATGCCTTTTTGGGTAAAATTCTGTCCATCATATGCCCTGACTATTTGTGCCTTCTTCTTTTCCCCTCCATCTTGGGTTCTTCTTCACCTTGCTTTCAGAAAACCTGGTTGTTGTTGTTTAAAGTTGTTCCCTCTTGCTGAAGTTCTTCTTAAGGATAATCTCCTATAGCTCAGATCTTTATTTTTTAAGTCCTGTTTTGAGGGAAATTTTCTCTGGATGTTTCCCTTTTTCTTTAAAGTCTTTAAGGTCTTTTTATCCCACTTTGTCACTTCTCTGTTCACATTTGCCATTCAGATTTTGCTGTTCGTCCATTTTGTCTATCACATCTTGCATTTATTTATTTATTTATTTCAAAGTTTGCACTGCTGCTCTCAATCTGTTTATCAATATCTTCATTAATAGATTGATTCAGCTTTTTCATTGACTTGTATTTTTAGTATAATATCTTAATAGATTCTGTTTCTTTTTGTATCATTTTTGGCACAGATTTTCTCATTTTAACTATAGATGGGTGTATTCTCCATTCTGGCCACTAGATGTCTCTTTTTATTTTAAAACAAGTCGTTAGCTCTTAAATTTCTTTTAAACTTATTACTGCACATATTTGAGTATGCTAAAAATATTGTCCAATTTAAAAAATATTTCCAGTCTCTAGCATTGCATTGTTGCAATCTTTTAAAAGTAGCTTTTTGTAATCCAGATAAAAGTTTACCTTCCATTTTAATCTGCCATCTTTTGGGGGAAAAGAGATTTCTTATTAAAATCAGAGTACACTGATCTCTTTTATAGTAGGTATTTTGAAATTTGGTCACCCAAACTGATGTTTGCTTTTCTGCAGTTTAATTTTTAAACTGCTGCACCCTTTCTTCTTCATGGTTCATCTGCGGCTGAATGCTACCTCAGGCAATCATTTCAGCAGATCTTCAGGGGGGTTTCTCTGCACCCCAAGAATGACCGCCTCCTCATCTTGGGTGCCAAAATGTCCCCCTTCTTTCATCGCCTCTCCAGGGTAACTTTAGAATCTTGAATGTTCCTGATCTACCAAATGTCAAGCGGTTTGGTTTAGAGTATTTGAGACCTACTGCTCACTGTGCCGTGCCATACACGGATGTCCAGAACTCACAATTTATGAAGGTAGGCCATTCCACTGGTTCATTTTTCTCACCATTAGGAAATTTCTCCTTAATTCCAGCTTGCTTCTCTCCTTGATTAGTTTCCTCCCAATGTTTCTTGTCTTGCCTTCCGGTGCTTTGGAAAATAAGTTGATTCCCTTTTCTTTGTGGCAGCCCTCAAATATTGGAATACTGCTATCATGTCACCCCTAGGTCTTCTTTTCCCAAGACTAGCCATACCTAGTTCCTGCAATCTGTTCTTCATATCTTTTAGTCTCCGAGTCTTTAATCACCCTAGTTGACCATCATCTAGTTTACCTATCATCTAGTCATGCTGCACCATTTAAATCTAGTGATAAACGTCAGAATTGCTAGTAATGGGCAAATTATTTAGCCTACACATTTTCATAATTTTGGGGAACAGTTCATAAAATTTCTGGAAGACTAGCTTACCAAATACTAAAAGCTCAGGGTCTCAAATGACCAAAGCTTCAAGGTCTAGTCTGACTGGAGAAAGTTTTTTCTCCACTCCCAAGAATTGTTCTTAGGAACACTTTCACTTCACACTTTTGTGTTAATTCATTAACTGTTTCAGTCTACAAAGAATAAAGTTAGTTCCAAGCTCAAGAGAACTATTATGTTAAACATATTTTAGTTGCAGCCATTTCCTATGATCTGGAAGAGAGCAGCAAAATGTCCCTTGACCCAGAAAGGAGAAGGAAGTGCACACACTTGCACACACACAGGTGGGACTGTTGTGAACTGCATTAAGCAGATCTCCTATTATTTATGGTTTCATTCTATTCTGCAAAGGTCACTGATCTAGCTATATGAACCTTCTACAAAGCTAGCCAAGAATATAAAGTTCAAAACAAGGAAAAACTGGGCTTATGTTTCTGTCAGTTGTTAAATCCAACATAATGGACAATGGAAAGAATGCAGGAAAGGACAAGAGGAACAAACTTTGTTTGACTTACAGAGACAAGCATCTTAGGGCAATCATTTTGAAGCAATTACAGGTTTCATTCTGAATGCAGGAACAATGCTGGCTCCCATTACCATTTATACACTTGTCAGAACAACCTACCTTCTATAATAATTTAAATAACCAGTAACTGATGATAAGCATCACAAAGGTTTTATTAAAACTAATAATAGAGAATTCTGGTATGGGGAAAAATGGTAAGTCATTTATTTAAAGGATGAGAAGGAACAGTAACATTCTTGTCAGCTTTCAGAGTAGCCGAAAGAGTGCTATCTATATTTATTATGAAGAAATATCATTGCAGTAATGATATCATAGTTTTTTTTTTACAAACATAAGCTAACAATTTATTGTAGAAATTAGATTATAGTTGCAATATAACTTTTCCTTCTAGAGGAAATAAAATTCATTCTTTGGGACATGATATTCTCTAATCAGATCAAGATTAGTCTTCCTATATAACTGAATATTTATTAAGATGAAGTTAATTAATTAATTTTTTAAAAATTAATATCAGTTTTTGCAGGGCATTTACATCACTTGAGCAAATTTTGCAAATTTTAAATAAAAAAAATCCATTAAAATGTCTGAAGGAAGATCTTGCCTTTTTACAAAGAGCTTTCACAGTGAACATAATCAGTTACAAAACAACATGAAGTCAAAGCAGTAGTGCCATAACTTCTAGCTATACTTCCCATATGAATAATTTTTTGGGCAATGAATGCACATTCCCCTAACTCAGGGCACACCAACTTCCTTTGCATGCATGTGCAGTACGCATGTGCACACATATGCTTGTGAATGCACAGACACACATATATGAAATCAGTTGGGACATGAGCAGATAAATTGGCAAGTGCATGATGATATTCTTGATAAGGAATTAAGTATTCCACAATCTGATGTGATCAATGAGAATACTCTTTCTTCCACTTACCCGACATATTACCTATGTAATAAATCTTACAGATCAGACAGGCTAGTTCACATGCAAAGAGTTATTTGATGTCCTGTATATCCTAGATCCAAGTAGCTTGGAATCATAACATTTTTAAATCCCATTCCAAAAAGCCAATACCTAGAGAGTGTGACACCTGGATAATCAATGCAATATTGAAATGCTGCTTCTACTCTACTTGCTGCCAATAGATCAGAGTCCAATAACTATGAGCCCATTTCTGGACTTCTATATGTACAGAAATAAAATAGATTGCAATAATTCAAAATTGATATAATCAGTCCCACCCAAAAGAATTACAATTAATTTTTTAAATACAGTAGTACATCGATTATAAGATGCCACCAGTTATAAGACCCAGCAGAGACTTGATGGTGGTGAGAAGGCCTGCCCCTGCTGTTCACACTGGGCTGGCGCCATCGAATATAAGACACACCATGAATACAGAGACACCAAAATACGAAAAAACATGCATCTTATAATTGATGTAATACAGTAATGAAGACATATTCATAAGTTCAGTTTTTAACTGGTAAAAGTTAGAATTAGTCCAAATTCAAGATTCATCTCAAGCTGATTTAAAACTCAATGGATTTTGACAGGAAGAGCATGTTCTGTGCTTTTTAAAAGATGCACCATTTGATGCTTGTGAACTCTTAAGAGAAAAAGCAACCCACAATGCAGTTATTGCTATGGTATCTTCACACAATGAGAAGGAGATACCATCAAGCATGTCTTAAGATAGATAACCAATGCCATCTCCAGCTATGCTCTTTGGAGGAGCTTCTGTAGTTCCTGAGGCAACAGAAGCAACTTATTTTTTCTGTATTAAAAAAATCTAACTGTGAGTCACAATTTTAATTTCCTGAACACCACTAGCCCAGGAAATAGTGAGAAATTAAACAACCAATTGGGCATTGTCTCTCAGACATAGCCCTAAAAAAATCAAAGGCAGGATGCAGGGTTGGTGTCAATCAAAAAAATGCCTAAAAGGGTGGGCACATAAATATATTTTTTAGGGCTAGTGATGTCTCAAGGATGCAGTGATAACTTGAAGGGATTGGTCCTGGAACTGATGCCGGTAGTCCTCAACATAAGACCATATATGAGTTCGATTTCTTCAATGGATATTATTTGTCAGAAACGTAACTGTCGGAATTTGAAAACAGATCATAAGTAGATCTGGAAAGGTCCAATTTAACTTTGAATACTCGCTAAGCATTCAGTCATTAAGCAAAGACTATCTGTATTCTTTTTTGGGGAGTGGTGATTACAACGTTTTCTGAGCATGCGGATGGCCCCTATGTGCACTGTCATCCGATGCTCAGCTCTGGGGCGATGCTGGGGCAGCTGAGCTCACATCCTGACAAAGAGGGCTCTGTGTGCCCACTGTGGCACGTGTGCCACCACTGTCCTAGGAAGTTTTAATAAATAGGGCCCGCCCCACATTTGCCAAGGCCCCACAAGAAACATCCGCATGAGACATTTCGCACTGGGCCCCTCTTATTCTTGGGCCGGCCCTGACTAGAACTCACAGTCTCCTTGTTTCCAGCCTGTCACATTAACCACCAGACCAGATTGGTTTCCTTCAAGGTCAAAGCTTCCAACTCACCATTATCATGGAGAGGAATGGACTAGGCTCTTAGCCAAAGAAAGGATCTTATTAAAGGCAAGCCTTATGTGATAGCTTTAAACTAATGATCTTGTCAAGAGAAATGTATAGTTTTTGAAAAATCAAAATGCTTTGACGGGAAATGGGAAAAAAATTAACCTTGCTTCTTCTTCCCTCCAGTGATGATATATTTTTTTTTTAAAAAAAATATGTAAGTAGATAAATGTTTCTCGTTTGCCTCTCTTCCCCTCCATATTAAACTTTCTTTCTGGCGCTAATTAAAAAGGAAACAGTATGAAGAGTGGCGAGCCATCTCTTGCGACTGAGCCTCATTCCTCACTGTCTTCTAGATGGAGTGTAGAACAGGAAAATACAACAGCTATTTATGCCCTGCACAATCCCCTTGAAATTAATGGAAACTCTGCTCAGACTTTTTCAAAGCTCTAGTTTGTTTTTTATGGACGATGGCTAAGAGAAAAAAATCCCAGCACTCTTGAGATAAGTTGAAAAGAGATAAAGGTATTGGGTCTGATTTTCTGATTCCTTAAACTATCAGCTATTATTTTTACACCTTTATTATTTTTACAAATCACTCAAGACGGTGAACATACCTGGTACTCCTTACTCCTCCTATATTTCCCCACAAAAACAACCCTGTGAGGTGGGTTTGGGTGGAGAGGAAATGAATGATCCCAAGTTACTGAAGGCTGGACAAGAACTCTGTTTCCTGGTGATTGGACCAAAAGTCACTCAGCCGGATTTCATGCCTGAGACAGGACTAGAACTCACAGTCTCCTGATGATTGGCCCATAGTCACCCAGTCAGGTTTCATGCCTAAGACAGGACTAGAACTCACAGTCCCCTGATGATTGGACCAAAAGTCATCCAGCTGGCGTTCATGCCTAAAGTGGGACTAGAACTCACAGTCTCCTGGTGATTGGCCCAAAGTCACCCAGCTGGCTTTCATGCCTAAAGCAGCACTAGAACTTCCATTCTCCTGGTTTCTAGTCGGATACTTTAACCACTAGACCAAACTGGCTTTCAATTTCTTCTGTGTTGCTTTGATTCAGTCTTTAGCTCTTGAGCTTCTCAGAAGTGGCATGTAGGCAATGCCTGCTGAAATCTCAGCTGACTTCAAAATGACAGCACAACTTAACAAAATAGCGTACTCTTCCAAACGATGACAGCAGCAGCAGCCACAACAGCTGCGATCATCATGATATAGGTAAATGACAAAAAATATGTACAGGTTCCAGAATTTAACATTTCCTAATGTAGATTCTGAAAGAGACTGGACCGCCAGTTGTTTGAAATGGTTTAGGGCAGTGTTGGTGAACCTATGGAATGCGTGTCAGAGGAGGAGTCCTCTCTGTGGGCACGCGTGCCATCGCCCGAGCCCAGGGCTCTTTAATAGAAAGCCAGAGGGACGCAGGACTTATCTCCTCCTCTCCACACATGCCTGAGGATATTTCTGACACCACCCGCCCCCCTGCCCAGCAGTCCAATGAGAGCACTTCCTCCCTCCCCTGTCTGGGGCAAGGCAGGCAGCTCAAATATGGCACAGAGTCTGTGGTGAAGGTGAGAGAGGAGAGAACCTGAGGGGAGCATAGCTCACAGTGGGTCGCAGAAGCTAAGGCAGGTCATCGAGAGGGCCACAGCAGGTCACCGACCAGCATGTGGGGGCTTCATGAGGGGTGCCAAGGGGTACCAACGGGTGCTGGGGGTCACTGACGGCCATGAAGAGTGCATGGGGATTCGACTTCCGGTCCTAGAGGCAACAGGACGTGGGAGAGCGAGCTCTGCCTCCCACGCCTGAAACCCGCTCT
>JANHFO010010224.1:13793-27382 GCA_032468095.1 Pareas carinatus | reverse complement strand
GGAAGGAAGGAAGGAAGGAAGGAAGGAAGGAAGGAAGGAAGGAAGGAAGGAAGGAAGGAAGGAAGGAAGGAAGGACGAAAGGAAGGAAGGAAGGAAGGAAGGAAGGAAGGAAGGAAGGAAGGAAGGAAGGAAGGAAAAGAGAAAGCTATGATTATAGCCTTCCATTAAGTGGAAGGATGTGTTGATCTTATTAGGTTCAAAATGTAATATTTTGCTATATAGATAATACAACAGCAGTTTTCGGTTTTCAGCATCTACTCAGATTTATCTAGCTGGCTCTCAAAAATCATTGCAGGAGGTAAATGGCAGTATGGTACCACTGCTGGTACATCATTTTACTTGCTTCCTTTGCCATAACACACTGGTATTTGGGAGATGTTTCAACAACACCTCCAAGATCCCAACAGACAAGATGATGCCGATAGTTACAATGAGATTCTGAGTTAAGTGATCTTAAGAATGTTTACCTCTCTGTTGAATTGTGGACAACATAATGATTCTCATAAAAATCTCAGACAAGGCAGACTCCTGCCATTCAGTATTTCAGACCAACACTTTATTTCTCTATATTGCAATGTCACAATTCATTTGGGTTGGTGAGAAAATCTATTTATTTTCTCTTCTCTGAAAAAAAAATCTATGAATTTTCCTGCATGCTGTAAAAATAAGTAGCATCATTTTCCAACTTTGATGTTTCCTTTATTTATTTAAGAAAAAACATATTTGCACAAAAGTATATAAATATGCTTAGTCTTTCTTCCTTTAGTCACCAGCAAGACATCCTTTACTTTCTGTTGCTTTTTTAATAATATTTTTTTTAATCCTTTTTCTCCTCCTCCTTCTTTTCCTTCTTCCTGCTATCAATAACTGTGAAATACAATTTGGCACACTAAACAAGACTTTATGCCAAGTTCAGCTTCACTACCTCATTTCTGTTCTACATACAACAATGTTCCACATGAGATATTGCTTTGAGGAAACTGAACATTTTTAAGGATGCTCTTTGATCCCAAATTATCCAAAGCAAAGACGTTACTGCAAGCAACTAAGTTTGGATTTTTTTAAAAAAAAATATATGAGCGACATTGCATAAATACAGCTAGTCTTTGAGTTGCAATCACAATTGAGCCCAAAATTACTGTGGCCGAGTGAGACATCTCCAAGTGAATTTTGACCCATTTTACGACCTCTCCTGCTGCCATTATTAAGTGAATCACTCTTAGCGACCCGGCCGTTAAGCGAATCTGTCTTCCCCATTGACTTTGCTTGTCAGAAGGTCACAAAAGGGAATCCCATGAACCGAGGACACTGCAACCATTATAAATCTGAATCAGTTGCCAAATGTTTGAATTACGATTATGTGACTATGAAGATGTTGCAATGATCGCAAGTGTGAAAAACAGTCACAAGTCATTTTTTACAGTGCTGTTGTAACTTCAAATGGTCACTCAATGAACTGCTGTAACTGCTGAGGACCTGTAGAGCAGGGCTTGTTCATTCAGTTCTATACTGAGATATATGGCTATGAAAAAGTGATCTTTTAGTCACCCTACAAGCCGATTCAAGGGGAAGGATCCAAAAAACAAATCAAAACTAAAAAGACATCTGAACCTAATAGCAAAATGATTTACCCTCCTCCTTTGCTGAAATGTTCTGCTCTTCTCCATCTTGCTTTATTTTCAGATAATTATCAGTTGAAAAAGGCCAGCACTTGAGTCTTTCTCAATATTTCAGTCTCTTTTATAAAAACAAACAAACTTTACTTCAATGTCTACTATGCAGTCATTGATACACGGGGATGAAGCCCTCTATGTGATAACGGTCTGTGTTCTTTATTGGATAATTCATCCTATTCCAGAGCTAAACTCTGAAACAGAACATACTTAAATATTTACAAATGAACAGAAGCTCTCTCTAATCCATCATCCCACAAAATGGCCAAGCAAACATCTTGTTCAATAATCATACCCAAACGCAAAAACAAAAAGAATATTTCCTCCTTGATTTGAATAGCTTCTGTTCATTATGGAAATTTAATATAAATATTAATAGCTTTTCATAGACATATTTTTCACTAATCCTACTTTACAAACATCTAAATCAGCAGCCATCTCTAATTTGAACTAAGCGATAGACCTAAGAGACTTGTAGAAATGCCAAATCTATAATGAAAATGAACTTTCTTCATCATTTATATCCACAAACTACTTCAGATTTTAGGAGAAAAATAATATATTTAGGAAGGCATCGACTAATACTTTGGATTACCTTCTTCTACTTCTGATTTCTCTTTGTTGATGTGATCTACAAATCACAACCTGGTTCTGCAATCACAATCCTGTCATGTTTGGCTTATGTGCTTACAGACTACACAGGACTTCCTAAATGCACAGAAAGATAATAATCTAAATTCTTAATTTTGACATGGATTGCAAATGTAATCTGTTTTTCAGACTTTCTCTTCAACAGAAACAAGAGAAAGCTTCATCCTCTAGATTGGTTTCTAATCAAAAGGCAGGAATAAAATGTGATCTTCCTTCTCAGGGATGAGAATCTATTTTTCATTTAAAAAAAATCTACAGATATTTATTGACACATATATGCATGTTCATAGATAGAATCCTGAATAAATAATACAGGTTGTCCTCAACTTGCAACAGTTCATTCAGTGACCATTTAAAGTTACAACAGCACTGAAAAAAGTGATTTAAGATCATTTTTCACACTTATAACCATTGCAGCTTCCCATGTCATGTGATCAAAATCTGGCATTAGGAACTGTATAAGGCAAATGCTGTAATGCAGCAACATAAAAAGAGCAGCATCAACTCCCCTTCATTCCCCCTTTTAGACAGTCGCATATTTCAGAAGTTTCTGGTGCAAGAGTTAGCAACTATGGAAACTTTATGACCTGTGGACTTCAACTCTAATAATTCCTGAGCCAGTCATGCTCTTAAATTCTTGAAATCGAAGTCCACAGGTTGTAAAATTGCCATAATTGTCCGTTCCTGTGCTATATTTTGTCATCTTGGCTCTTCCCCCATACAGATACATAACTTCAGTGGCAGTTTTCATATCTAACATCAACAATAGTGTGGCAGGCAGATGTGTCTGCAGAATGGCAGGTAGGCAGTTTCAGCACCATGAGAGCTGCAAATGCTTATTCCAACAAAGACTACCTTCTTGTCCATTAGTATCCTCTTTTTGTCTAAAGTCAAGTGACATTCCTATACAAATAAAGGCCAATGCAACAACAACAGAACCAACACGATGCTGTGGAAGTGATGAGCCGGTGTCTGGAAGCCGTGCGGATCTGGATGGGGAAGAACAGACTCAGGCTCAACCCCTCCAAGACTGAGTGGCTGTGGTTACCGGCGTCCCGATATGGCCATCTCGAACCATCACTCACCATTGGGGGCAAAACATTGGCCTCCACGGAAAGGGGGCGCAACTTGGGGGTCCTCCTGGATGTGCAGCTGTCTATGGAACAACATGTAGCAGCCATCGCCAGGGGGGCCTTTTATCAGGTTCACCTGATTCAGTTGCGCCCCTTTCTCGATCGGGACTCCCTACGAACAGTCACTCATGCCCTCGTCACTTTCCGCCTGGACTATTGCAATGCTCTCTACATGGGGCTTCCCTTGAGGTGCACCCGGAGACTGCAGCTAGTTCAGAATGCAGCCACGCGGGGGATTTTTGAGGTGAGTGGGCGTACCCATGTAACCCCTCTCCTGCGCGAGCTACATTGGCTGCCGGTGGCCTTGCGGGTGCACTTCAAGGTGTTGGTAACCACCTTTAAAGTGCTCCATGGCATATGGCATATGGCCCAGTTACTTGCAGGACTGCATTCTACCCATGGATACCTCCCATCGTCCTGTACGATCCCACAGAGCGGGCCTCTTCAGGGTGCCGCCAGTCAAATAATGTCGACTGGGGACCCCAGAGGGAGAGCCTTCTCTGTGGCAGCTCCCACCCTCTGGAAAAACCTTCCCCCTGCCATACGATTGATCACTGACCTTTGGACCTTTCGCCATGCCCTGAAGACCCATTTATTTCACCAAGCGAGCTTAAGATTTTAAATTTGGGAAATAATTTTTTATCGCTCCCCTTTTAAATGTTAAATTTCAGGCCTTTTTAATTCTTTTAATTATTTTTTTAATGTATATGTATTTCGTGTTTTAATTGTCTGTAAGCCGCCCTGAGTCCTACGGGAGAAGGGCGGGATATAAATATAATTAATAAATAATAAATAAACAATAAACTACATAGTTATTAAGTGAATCCAGCATATATAATGAACATCACCATATGGATGAGCAAAGAGGGATCATTTCAATGGAGTTGATATGCCTTGAAAGTTATTCTGTCACATCCCTCATTCATGCAAACAGCAGACTTTGTGTGTCAGTAAGTCTGGTAAGAACATATAATTTTGAGTTCTTCAAAATGGTAAGTCACAAATTATTACTACTGCTCTCTTTTTTTCTTGAAAGGTGCTGCAAAAGTATCCGTTCCAAAATGATAAGGTACAGATCATGATATCATCATGCACCTGTTCAAATTTGTATTACAATATCACACAAAGTCACATATAAAGAGATGAGCTTGCATTGTGATGCACTTGTCACTTGCTCCCCCACATACTTATAGATACAATCACTAACCTTTGATGCTTTTTGCAGTGTTTTTTCTTTCTCCTGAAGTTTCAGAGCTTTCTTTCTTTTCAAAGACCTGAAGATTATTTCTGAATTCTATTTTCTGCCTCTCTTGCTTTCATCTATAGGCAGTCCTCAACTTACAACAGTTCATTTACTGACCATTCAAAGATAAAACAGCATTGAAAAAAGTGACTTATGACCATTTTTCACACTTATGACAATTGCAACATCCTTGTGGTCAAATTACAGATGCTTGGCAACTGATTTATATTATCCCGGGGTCATGTGATCCCCTTTTGCGACCTTCTGACAAGCAAAGTCAATGGGGAAGCCAGATTCACTTAGCAACCTGTTACTAACTTAACAACTGCAGTGATTACCTAACAACTGTGGCAAGAAAGATTCTAAAATGGGACAAAACTCACTTTACAAATATCTCGCTTAAGAACAGAAATTTTTGGCTCAATTGTAGTCATAAGTTGAGGACTACCTATACTGGGCTTCTAGTTTATTTGATTCTCTTCCTTATGGAGAGTTATTTCTTCTCTCAGCTCCTCATGAGGCATCTCTATCTTTTTAAACTGATAAATTTTTATTTTCCATTATTAGCTTTCCATTATAAGTGAAATTATTCACTGTTTTAACCCTTTGGCTTGTTATTCGGTAATGTTTTAAATCGTCATTTGCTGTAAAGGAGGCAAAACATCTTAAGAACCAAGAATATTCATAGGGAGGATTAAAAATAAAATAAATAGCATGGTTGCACTCAGAGGTCTGACATTTTTTTTATACCTCTATTGTGGACTCATTCTGATTCCCTCAAAATTTCATAACCAAATTGCCATTTATTTTTATTTTTTTGGAGCAGGGTGAGCTGGCTTTTTGGAATACTAGGATTTTACTAATATGGAGTACTCTTGTCCATTCTGCTGCAGTAAGATATGGCGTAACTAGCAGATATGGGACATGTGATCTCAACATAGTTGGAGAATAGCTAGTCAAGGAAGGTTAGCATAGGGCTTTAAAAGGCTTCTGGTTATTTCCCACTTTTTGAGAATAGTAGAGTAGATGCTTTACCTAGTATTTACCTTGATAAACATAATTCTTTCACATAAACCTTTTTAGTAAGATAAAGAAGATTACCAAATTAAGGCACATCCTGTGAGTTGGTTCAGTACTCTCATCTTCCTATCTGTGAAGCACTACAGAAACAAGCCATTATAAGGGTAGTCCTCAATTTATGACAATCAGGACTAGAATTTCCATTGCTAAGCAAGGCAGTTGTTAATTGAGTTGTGTCCAATTTTATAACTTTTTTTGCCATGATTAAGCAAACTCCTGCAGTTGTTAAGTGAAACCTGCGGTTGTAAAGCAAATCCAATTTCCCCCATTGACTTTGCTCATCAGAAACTGACTGAGGCAATCACAAACGGCAATAGTGTGACTCTGGAATGCTGCAGCCATCATAAATACATGCCAGTTTCCAAGCATCTGAATGTTAAAGATGTAACTGTGGAGGTGCTGCAACTAGTGAGGAGTAGTCATCATGTCACTTTTTCTCAGTGCCATTGTAATTTGACTACTCACCAAACAAATGGTTGTGAGTCAAGACTGACTGTAATTTGTTTTCTCTCTATAAGCCAAATAAATGTAATAAATAAATAAATACATTGATCTTGCAAGTAGTACAATCCTAAATGTTTACTAAGAAATAAATGGGGTGGAAAAAATGAGTAATTTCTTGCCTGGGAAAGCATCCATCAATTGCTCTCCCTAATGAGGAGTGATTCTAGGAAAATAGCAGTTCAGATCACTAAAGTGCTGGGTTTACCCATCTACTACCTGATCCCTGGAGAATAGAACATGTGGTAGTCACTTTCCACGCTTGTTTTATTAGGAAATATATAAACCAACTTGTAGATTGCTTGCAATACTTTATTCACAAAGGTGGGATAAAGATACAATTATACAATGATATAATAATGGCATTGATTATTGATTGATTATATGCCATCAAATCAGTGCTGATTTTTAGTGATCAGGTTTTCTCAAGGAACATGTGTTTCCAATTCAATCTTTCAGGTCTTCCAATGATGCAGCCATCACCTCTGTAAATGATGGCTACATCATTTGCTATTGGTGGTCTCTTCTCTTTCCTTTCACCTTTACCAGCATTATGCAGAGAACTATGGCTTTACAGAAAATGTTCAAAGTGTGATAATTTGAGCCTGATCACTTGTACCTCGAATGAGAACTCTAAGTTATTTATTTCACAGCCCATCTCTTTCCTTTCTTGGCTATCTGTGGTATTTTCACAAGTCTACTTGAACACTAATGTTCAAAAGAATCAATAGTTTTTTCTATCCTGTTTCTTTTAAAACCACCTTTTGATTTCATAGAGTGCCACTCTAGGAGGAATAAGAATTGGTATAATATAAAAACAATACTAGCATAAGTACAAAGAGATAAATAGTCATAAAAGCATAATATTAAAAAGGGAAGAAAAGAATATACATACAAATAATTTGACTAGAATAGAAAACAAAAAAGGAGAAGTCTATTTAAAAAAAGAGAATAGAGTAATGTTAAGCGACACTGGCCAGCAAAAAATGAAAGAAAAGACAGGAAGTTTGTGGGAATTTTATTTTTGCTTTAATGATTCTTGTTGAAAGGAGAACAAGAAAATAGTTTAAATAATTGGAAGAATAGCTTCAGAATACTAAATGAGGATGTGTAAAAAGCAATGTTTCAAGACTGGGAAGTTCTGGAGGATTCCAGGAGGTTTTGATTTTCCTTCTAGCTCACACTAATTTAGACACTTTGCTAGTTTTCAAAAAGTTAATTTTTTGAACTCATTTTGAACTCAATGTGGATTCATGACATTCCAAGACCTATCCAGGCCTATATCATCTAGAAAACCATCTCTTCAAATACTGTTTTTATAATAACACAGAAATTGAAGCATTGCAAAAATTATTTTAATGGAGTTAATGGAATCTTTAGCTTATTTTGTATCAGTTTGGTCTAAGTGAGCTTGGTTGCAGTCCTCTAATTTTGTTATCAGAAACATCTTTTGTTTTCAGTGTTCTCAGTGAAATGTCTCTCTCCCCCCACACAAACTCCTACCTTTCACTTACAGTACAGAATGAGACTCTGGGTATTTTTAAAGAGAAAAGAGAAGCATCAGAAGAAATCCTATATACTTCAGGGGTATGTCCTCCCACTCTGTCTCAACTGTTTTCCATTTTTAAAAAATTCTTAATAGACTTTCTACAATAAAACTATAATAAGAAAAGCAGCACTCCAACCTCTTCTTAAAACCTCCAGTGCTGGAGCATTCAGAACTTCTGATGGCAAGCTGTGCTATGGATTAATTGTTCTTACTGTTAAAAAAAAATCCTTGGTTGTCGGTTGGATTGCTCTTTGATCAGTTTCCATCCATTACTTCTTGTCTTGCCCTCAAATGCTTTGGAGAATAGATTGTCCTCCTCTTCTTTGTGATAGCCTCTCAAATACTGAAAGACTGTTATCATGTCACCCTTCTATTTGTTAGATTAGATATACAACTGTTCGTCATATGTTTTAGCCTCCTATTTATCTTTGTTGCTCTTCCATGCACTCCCTCTAGAGCAGGGCTTTCCAAACTTGGCAACTTTAAGAATTATGGACTTCAACCCCCAGAATTTCCCAGCCAGCATTGAATTGAACTGAAGTAAATAAGTCTTGAAGTTTGGAGGCAGTCAATCACAACACAATTCGGAATCCAGAAAACCAAGATCATGAAAGTGAAACATGTACATGGCAGGAGAATGAGCGGTTGTTTCCAATAACCCCAAACTCCATTCATAGGATTAAATAGGTGCTCACCAGTGCAGGTCATCAGGAAGGGCCTTATGAGTAACCTCGCTGACTCTGTTATGTCTGTCTCTGCCCAACCCTGCACGACCACAGATCAGATGGAGGAGGCAGTAACCTTGTTCTTGCTCGCCAGTTGCAGCTGAGTGCCTTCTCTATCCTGTGCTTCCTAACCCTCTCTACTCAGAATGAACAAAGACTTGCAACAAAAGTCAAAGATAATTTAAAAAAAGTTTCTTTCAACATACAAATAGCAAAAAAAAAGGCAAGGAAACAGTAGGTTCACTAAAGAGAGAAGATGGCAAGGAAATAACAGCCAGCAAAGAGAAAGTAGAACTGTTTAACTCATTTTTTGCATCAGTCTTCACACAAAAATAAACTATAGCCTGTTATACTGGTTGTGGTCCCTTTAAGAACCCTATGGGTTGGTTTACAGAATGGTTGGCCAGCTGAATCAAACTGAGCCACACCTATCTCAATTAGCCCAGGACCCAGAGCATATAAGCAGCAGATCCCAATTCACTGGCTCTCTCGCTTGGTGACTCCTGCTGTGTAATATATATCTCTGTATCGGTTCTTGAATTGCTGTTTATTGCTGGCCAACTTTGTTGGTGAAGATACTACATAACAACTTACTAATTTGGTTAGTAGAGGGATTGCTTGACTGTGGTTTTTTAGAATTGGACTGTTGACTTTAAGTTTGGACTGTGCTTTGCCGTTCTAAGTATAAAGGCAATCTGTGCTTGTGTTACACGGCTACCTTTCTAGTACAGACACCTCCGTTCTGTGCACCATCCTTGCAACCAAGGAACCTGCTTGTGGCCAACACTGTTTATACGCCAGGGGTGCCCTGTCACTCTTCTCTGCATTTTTTCCAAAGTCTCAACACTATTTTTGTAACGTGACCAAACCTGGATGCCGTATTCCAGGTGTGGCCTTACTAAGGCTTTACAAAGCGGTACCAATCCTTCAAGTGATTTTGATTCTATGCCTCTGTTTATACAACCCAGGATTGTGTTAGCTTTTTTGGCTGTCGCCGCACACTGCTAGATCAAGTTTATGTGATCGTCCTGTAGGACTCCGTCCCTCTCACAGTGATTGTTTTTGATTCAACTCATCTGTACTGTGGTTTTTCCCCCCCACCTCAATGTAAAACCTTGCTTTTCTCCACATTAAATTTCACATTGCTGGATAAAACCCATTGTAGATCAAGACAAAACAAGCTCCCGAACGAAACTACATTTCCCACAAAGATCGGTGCCCCCAAGTCGCTGAAAATATCCAGGTCAAGTTTATGATAACTTAACAAGAACTTCCTATCATCAGCAATGGGGATAAATGTCATTTTCCACCATTTTTTCCCCCAATTCAGGCTTCCTTGAGTGAAGATATAGAAGTACGCACAGGGAGCAATACTGGAATGGCAGCTGTGACTGTAAGTGAGCAAAACATCTTCATTTACCAGAGAATCCTCGACTTACAACAGTTCGCTTAGTGAGGGTTCGGGTTTATTTATTTATTAGCGTATGGCTGATCATTCAAAGTTGCCAACCCCAAATTTGGAAAGGTAAAAGGATTAAAATGCACAGAAAAATAACTTGAAACTTCAGTCAATAAATAAGAAAGCGGTTGAGAAAGGGGAGTGCGGTTTCGTAGGTTATAGAAACGTCCGAAGTCTAAAATAAAAACTAGGATCAGGGAAATGGAGGAATCGGAACTATGATATATATAACTTTAAGAAGGAAATAAAAATGAGAATTTAAAAAAAGGAAGAATTTGAATGTAGATGTGATCTGTAATAAACGACATAGAAGGACAAGGTAATCATACATTTTATGCTATGTAAACACAATGTCTTTCCTTTTTTTTTTGTCTTCCTTGTTGAAAATTGCACTCTTGATGGAAAACCAATAAAAAGAATATACAAAAAAAACCCACCAAGGTTACAATGCCCCTGGAAAAAGTGACTTAGGACCGTTTTTCACACTTAAAAGTGTGGAATCACCTGATCCGATTCAGCCGCTTGGCAACCGACTCATATTTATGATAGTTGCATTATCCCGGGCGGGGGGCACATGATCCCCATTGGCGACCGTCTGATCAGCAAAGTCAGGGAGGAAGTCAGCTTCCTTTAACAATTGTGTGACTAACTTAACAACTGCAGCGATTTGCTTAACAGCGGTGGCAAGGAAGGTCATAAAACGGGGATTCACGAACAGACATTTTGGGCGTAAGTTGAGGACTGTCTGCATTTACCTTTGGGTGATCTAAAAGTTGGTTCTTCCATCAAACGTTATCCGGAATCCCAAATATCTAAAGATATACGCCAAATTGTAACAGGTTATAAATCCAGCTTGACAGAGGGATGTGAGAGAACGAACAATAAAACCAGTAATGGAGAAGTGGATGGCAGACGTATCTATTTGTCTACAAAACAACTGTCTATCAACCTTTTTAAAGTTTTGAACCTAGAGTTCTTGTTAAGTTGGCTAGAAACATACGGAAGTAGATGGAATATAACTGTCATTCAAGATAGATTACCCGTATTACATCGATTATAAGACGCATGTTTTTTTCCGCATTTTGGCATTTCTGTATTCATGGTGCATCTTATATTCGATGGTCCTGTGTGGCCAGCAGGGGGCGGCCTTCTCGCCACCGACAAGTCTCTGCTGCATCTTATAATCGGTGGCGTCTTATAATCGAGGTAATACGGTATCTTCACCAATGTGAACTTTTGACTGACCAATTTCACAGATGTTATAACAGGAAGTAGAAGCCGGTTGGTGGGTTTAGAGCCTCCGAATTAATTTGGTTTCTTCTTTATTTTCAATTTGGATATTTACAGCTGAGGAGCGTGTATTATGTGAGCAGCATTTCTGAGGACACTTGTGACTTTCAGTTGAAGATTGATGTCACGCTAGATGGTGAGGAATTTCTTTTTAAAAATATTAAATTAGAGAAAAGGCTACTCAGGGCAGTGGCCGTCAAGCTTTTGAACCTCAGGGACCACTGACTTCATAATTTTAAATCCCGCAGACCACCAGTATGATTTTTTTTAAAAAGGTATACATTTGTAAAATCATTATCAGAGAACTTCCGTTCTGTCAATATAAAAGGCACCTGTTTAATATAACAAAATATAAAAAACTTATTTAATTATAACAAAATCATACATGCTTATTTAATCATAACAAAATCTTTAAGGGTTTTTTAATTGTAGCAGAATTATTATAGTTAGTTTAATTATTACAAAATAATTGAAGTTTCTTTAAGTATTACACATTTTAGTTTGATATTTGTTCCTGCTTGACAGAGAGACAGAGAGAATGAGAGAGGGAATGAGAGAGAGACAGAGACAGAGAGAGAAAGAGACAGAGAGAGAGGCAGACAGACACACACCCAGAGAGAGTGAGTGAGTGAGTGAGTGAGAGAGAGACAGAGACAGAGAGACAGACAGACAGACAGACAGAATGAGAAACACACATACACACAGAGGCAGAAAAAGAGACAGAGAGAAAAAGAGAGAGACAGAGAGAATGAGAGACAGACACACACACATGAGAGAGAGAGAGAGAGACAGACAGACAGACAGAAAGACAGAGAGAGAGAGACAGACACACACAGGAACCATACAACTATACAAAAAAAAATCAAATCTCCAGATTTTCCTGCGGACCACCAAAATGTTCTCGTGGCCCACTGGTGGACTCTGGCCCACAGTTTGGTGACCACTGACTCAGAGGACATTGAGATAATTCTCTCTGTAGCTTTGAAGGGCTGGCACAGTGATATTTTCTCCTCTGTTCCGATGATGAATGATACCCATGAGAAGAAAAGAAATTTAAACTATTTATTACTAAGGCAAAATTCCAAGGGTCCTTTTTCCAAAAGACAACTGGACTTCCTTGTTTTTTTCCTGGCAATCATCTTCTGCCTTTCTTGTTCGTTTGTTTTTCCTTTGAAAATGTTTCGCCTCTCATCCAAGAAGCTTCTTCAGTTCTAGAACTGAAGCAGAACTGAAGAAGCTTCTCGGATGAGAAGTGAAACATTTATTTTATTTTTTTATATAATTTTATCGGTTTATAATGTAACATACAGGAAAAAAATACAAATTCAAATACGAGGCCAATTCGCGGAAAAACTCTCTATTTGGGTATCAATAAGAGACACTTTTATGATACACATTAGAAAACTATAACATGACACGACTTTTTGACATAATCGTCATTCAGATTGAGCCCCTTGTCATTACATATTACAAGGTCTGAAATTCCTCCTGCAAAGAAATCTCCCTCCTGGGAAGGAAGCCAGAAGAGGTGGGTGTCGTTCGGTGCCAAATCTGAGCTATGGAGGGGAGGAGGATCAAAAATATCCCAACGTTGGAACTTCTCCAAAAGTTCTCGGGTGCGTCTAGCGGTGTGTGGGCGAGCATTGTCGTGAACCAACACCACACTGGAAGTCAGCCTGCCCTGACACTTGCGTTCCACCGCTTCGACGGTGACCATGCGCTTCACGATGCTGTTCCAGGGTGCCTTCCTTCCCAGGAGGAAGATTTCTTTGCAGGAGGAAATTCAAACCTTGTAAGGCGTTATGACAACGGCCTCAATCGGAATGACGATTATGTTGAAAAGTCGTGTCATGTTGTAGCTTTCTAATGTGTATAATAAAGGTTCTGTATCTGCAAGTGTCTGTCACTGATAACCAAACAGAGTTTTCCCCCGAATTGCCCTCGTAGTTATGGGTTTCTTTAATCCAAACTGCATCTAAATAAAAATAACTTTAATGCTTAACACTTACAGAGGTCTAGCTTGAAATCTTTTGTCCATAAGGCTCTTTAGGGCACATGGGGAGAACAATCCTATTTAACGGAGCCTCAAATCTCCTCCAACGTAGCTTTGATGACCCCTGTAAGCGAAAATCTCTATACTGCTTTTGGCTAGCAAGTACCATATTTTTCGGCCTATAGAACGCTCCGGATCATAAGACGCGGGGCATTCCCGGCGTCCCGCGGAGCGATTCCCCCCCCACGGGGTGCCGGGAACGCTCCAGTCCAAGCAGCGGGGTTACTCCCCC
>JANHFO010010219.1:0-13647 GCA_032468095.1 Pareas carinatus | reverse complement strand
TTCCTGCTGTAGTAATTCTGAATAAACCTGTTGAAAGCAACGAGCGTCTCTGCCTCTTCAGTTCTACGTTACTACACTTAGCTTCTATGGAGTTCCCCAAACCAGCTTTGCTCCCCACTCCTCTCTCCCCCTCCCCATTAACATTTTATGGGAAAATTAAAATGCTGGGTATAGTTGATCTGTTGTTCTGTCCTGCATTCAAATTCTCTTCAAAGAATGAGGAAAAAACAATGTGGAGGAGCAAGTATAGAAAAGAGTACACAGGGGAAACACCAAAAAGGAGAATTATCTGGGAGAGGAACTAAAAAGAGACAATCCAGGGATTGATACTCAATGCCTCCTTAATTATGACTGCACAACAACTCCAATTTCATTCATGCCAACAATAGAACCTCTAAGAGTCTAGTCCTTATAAGACCTCCATATTAACTCCAGCAATTTCATTGTCTCCCTAGTTTCATGCTTCCTAGTTCCACACTTTTCAGATATTATCCATCAGTAAAAATAAAACATGGAACTAGGCTTAATTGAAACCTGGCTTTGTTTGTAATCCCAATCTGGTACACACCATTTGAATAAAGAAAGTTATTGCATTGAATGCCTCTCAAAGGAACAGAAAGTAAGTAATAAGATGAAGCTGTAAAAGAAAAACTCTCTGGATTTAAAGTTGTTAAGAAACAGCATTGTTTCAGCATTTTCCTATCTTTTCTCTACTTCTCTCCAAGTTTCTCATAAAAAACAAGCCAAGTAGCCAGCAGTTACTTTGAAAACTCTCATAAATGAATTGCTTAATGAAGTGACACATTCTACAGCCATTACTGAAGTATTCTACTGCACAAAACTACTGTACCATAACTATCAAGCTGTAGAAATAAAGTTAAAAAGGAATGGAAAAGCACAACACACAGTAATAACCCAAGAGACAGTAATTAGGTAATCAAATGAGGGAGAAAGATATATCCAAGCAAAAGCTTAAGCTCAGTTACCATACCAAGTGTTAGCAAATAAATATTAAAACTATTAACAAAACAGCGTTTGAGCATGTACACATTTTAAGGCTTGTCTTAAAAAATGCTGCTCATCTATAAACTGCTATTCTTGATTAAGATCTTAAGTCAATCCCATCTTATTTAATCAACAAATGAAAAAGAAAACCTATGATGCATTACTACTCGTATGGACTGTAACCTGAAAATAGCAAATAAAACGCATACTCATGTTGCCCATTGATTATAGTGCACCCAGAAATGATGGATTACACAATTTGTTTTTTAAATGAGGCATTTTGGATACATGTTCTGCTATCTTCATTTAAAACAGAAATTGGGCCCCAAAGTCTTCTAATTTAATCAGAAAATCTGTCATTACAGTATTTTATGCAAGGTACAAAATAAAATCAGTCTCTAAATATTAGGATTTACTTTCAGGTAATTGTGTCTTGTGCCATATGAAGGCTGCACTGCTATACACCTCTAAAGGTAATTTTGGACTGTATGAACCAGAATTCAAAATTGCACCAGTGAAATTCAGCAGCAAAATTACCAAAATTTAGCAATTTCCTCATTTCACTAGCACCCAATACTTAGAAAATAACTGGAAAATACATTTTTAAAAAATTAAATATGCAAAATGATTTGGATGGACTTGGGCAATGCTAAGATGTCAGTCAGCAGTGTTTATTTTTGCAAGGATTCATCAAAAGGAGAATTGATTGTCATCCTCTGACATATTGGAAGACTGGCAATTATGAATCCTGCATTGGGGGAATTAAAAGCATGGATGAAGTTCATTACTGGAATATAGTCTGAAAAGGAAAAGACAGACTAGAATATCACAGTACAGCTTTGGTCCTACCTAAGATCCTACCTCTCCTGTTACTAATTTCCCTGGCTGTCCAGATTGACTGCTTGATTGATTATCTCATTTTATATGACCATCCATCTCAAGTTCATGATTGAATGGTTAACAATGATTTTAAAAGCCTTAAAAATACAAGCACACATATAATCTGCTACTGGGATGAAAACAAACTCATCAATAACAAATCAGCACAACAAATGCTCAGAGTCAGCTAGATCTCTAGATCTTCAGACCTGGTTACAGAATCAGGACTTTAAGGTCTTATAAAAGACCAATAAGAGGCACAGTGGCTCAGTGATTAAGATGCTGAGTTTGTCGATTGGAAGTTTGGCAGTTCAGCAGTTTGAATCCCTAGCACTGCGTAACAGAGTGGGATCCCGTGACTCGCCCCAGCTTCTGCCAATCTAGCAGTTCGAAAGCATGTAAAAATGCAAGTAGAAAAACAGGGACCACTTCGATGGGAAGGTAACAGCGCTCTGTGCACCTTTGGTGTCTAGTCATGCCGGCCACATGACCATGGGGACATCTTTAGACAGCGCTTGCTCTTTGACTTTGAAACAGAGATGAGCACTGGACCTAGAGTCGGTTACGACTAGCACGCATGTATGGGAGGAATCTTTTCCTTTACCTTAAAAGGCCAATAAGATTAGGGATGTCAGATTTCTGGGGGAATGATATTCCAGAATGAGTGAGACTTTCCTTGAGATGCTTTTACAGAGGACTGTAGCTCCAGAACATGATTTTAAAATGACTTTTACATTTTCCATATAGAGACCAGAAGTCAAGTTCATTTTTCCCTTCATTTTTAATTTAATAATCTTTAACAAAAAAAACCCTTTGCATTTTCTGTTTAAACTTGATTATTTTGAGAGCTTGTCTGAGCAAAAGAAAAATAGTTAAGTAAATAAAATACTATAAATAGCGGATAAAAATAATGGCCTGATTGATGATGGCTGATTATGTAACGAAGAGGAGACTAAAGTCAGCTATGCACATTCTACTATGATTAAATAAATCACAAAATGCTATGAAAACAGTAACACTGAAGTCAAGTAAATATTAGGAAAATGGGAGTGTTGCATGCCTAATACACAATTACAAGACAGTGCACTGACCTGTATATAAATCAGATTTATAACGATGGATGGTGGTATTCTCTCCAAAGCTGCAGTAAAACTACTAGATTATGATTGCAACGTGAGTGCGTTGATCACAGTTGAGCAAGTGGGTAATCAGGTGTGAGGATGGTCGTAAAATACTTAAATGCTGCACAATGATTACCCAATATTTTTCCTGAAACAGATAAGATGGTACAATATGGGATTCAATTCTCTTTTTAAAAAAAACCTTATACATACAGTAGAATGATCTGAAGAATGTTTCAATGAAAATTAAGCTTCAGAAGTGCATTATGGTTGACTGTGCTTGGTTCTATTTTTAAAAAGTGAATATTGGTGTTTATGCCCCACGGCCTGTCATTCTTTATTGTTTATTGCAATGTGAATGCCCAATTCATATCCAAGAGTTGCGTAACCCATAAATGAGTGCTGTGTTCAGTGAACATCTACTGTATAGACCACTGTTTGATATTATGATTTTATATAAAGAACTAGACAAGCAACTCTATGTGTCTTTTGTTAGTTTTGAAGGGGGCTTTTTGTTGAGATATGACAGTTTTTATTCATGCAGCAACTGAAGCCGATACCCAGAACAAGATCATCCAAAAGGAAGGCCAGATCTCTGAATAGATACACCATTAAATAAAATATCCCATTGCTATGTGTTTGTAAACTCAGCAGCCTTTCTTGGATAATTTGAAAGGGAGGGAAGAAATATCAACATTTCTCCTTTGTTCCACCTTCAAATGAGATCAACAATGTGTTTATACCGAAGAAATAGCACATTTAACCAGTACAAAAGTACTTAAAGTGGACCATCCATTCAAATAGGTGGAGCAGCATTTCAGAATTTCTTCAGTGCTTAAGTAGAGCCGGGAATGAGCTTTCTTCTTTTCGGCTTGTGCTGCTGCTATAAAGTAGGATTTTTACATGTTACAAGTAGGAAAAATCAAGAGGAAAAATTAGATATTTGCCCCAAGTTCTTATATGTGTAGGTGATGTATTCATATAGATTACAACTAGAAAATTGTTGTTTCAACACCATCTCAGCTGCAGAAGACCCACCTTAAAGAGGCCTGCCCAGCACCAAGGCTGCCTTCCTTTATATGCCACTTAACTTCATCCACCTGGCTTTTTAAGTGTTGCTAATATTATCTCTGTGGTTGCATTTTATTGGGATTGCATGCATTTGTACATTTATCCCCTTTCCAGTCTGCTTTGGACTCACTTTTGAGTGTTCAGAGCTTATAAATAAATAACAATCCAATTCATGCATTAAAATATACATATTCACCAATCTCAGTATTAAACTCTGGGTAGTTTTTCAGCCTTTACAAATAACATTTCCATAGTCTAGCAAAAGTGTTGCTCGATCTTTAAATATTTATCTTTTAATTCCCTTGCTTGTGTGTATTTAGAAATGTTTTCATAAATACATCAATAACTGTCTTGTATGGCTCATTAAAGCAGCTTTTTATCCTTTAGTGTGAGTGTATAGTTTACAGCTGCCTGTGAATCACTTTTATTTGCCTCCATTAAGCATGCCCTTCAAACTGCAATTATTTGTCAGAATTTGGTATATACTTGAGCAGTCAGGAAAGAAATGAGCACAGAACAGATATGCAAGCATTTGGAAGCCAAAACTGGCATGTCTCCAACAGTGCATCAAGCTATCATAAGCATGTATCCGAACAGATGTGCTTAGCAGTTCAGCCTGACTGAGCAGACTCATGTGGGTTCAATTCTGAGATGAAATAAGATTCAGAACTGGAGCAGGCATTTGGTATCTGTCATGAACATTTTGTGAGCGAGTTCTAGCACCATATCATGACTCTCCCTCTCATTTACTCCAGCCTAACTTAAAGATATAAAATTCAAGCAGCAATGGAAACTAATATAGACAATAATAGAGAACTTTGATTAATCCATAAAGCAGCCATAATCTGACTGGATGACTGATTAAAGTATACCGTAGCTAAGTCTTGACTACCTGCTTTCCTATGAATGGAATGCTTGCAAAGACAGGGAAAATGCTGGTCACTAAAAGGGTCCTGGAGGGTATGAAAGAAGTGATGCAGCTGTCCCATAACATCTTTGGACATTAGATATCCTTGACAGATATCCTTTCTTTGCTCTATGCACACTCTTCACACAAAGTGAGAATTAATTACCAAAGCTGCTTATTAGCATCTCTTTTGATTGAGTTCATCTTCTGTAGACTTTGTGACTATGTCCATTTGGCTTTCTTGGCAGCAATAAAGAAATAGCTTCACGACTTTCTTTTAAGAAGTCCTTCTAACTTCTTAGACTAGTCTGCAGACAGGATTCCCTAGTAGATTTTCACCCAAATACCAACCAGGCCTGACATTGCTTAATAGTTTGTGATTAACCAAGATTGACTACACACTATCATCTACCTAGAAATGGCTAGCTTATCCACACTGAGCATCTTAACACATAATGTGTCAGTCATATTTTTTCATCACCCATATCAGTGTTTAGTCTTTTCCTCAGCAGGCGGGTACTATAACATAATCAGATCTCAGTGGGTTTCTTCCCCCACCAACAATCAGTCTAGACATCATCCAAAATCTTTTCCATCAGAGCTGAAAGATGGAAAGGTTTTCTTCTCATGCTCACAGGAAATAGGTTTCACTTGTGTGACTTCCTAATAATAGAACACATATCTTTAGAACTGGAAGTGACTTTCATTCTCTTCCTATAAAAGTTGTAATGACCCAACTTTACTTAATCTTTTATTTTTCTCATCATCATTGAAGATTGTTATGGTTTATTTTTAATTAACAAACTTACACAGTTGTTCTGACACTGGCTCAGCAGAAACCATTTAAAATGGATATCTATGGAGAGTCTCAGTCATCCAGGTCATGGTTGTCTCAAAAGTTCTCTCTCTCTCTCTCTCTCTCCCTCTCTCTCTCTCTCTCTCAAAACAAATATCACACTAAGAATGTGTAATACCTGAATGAGCTTCAATCATTTTATAATTAAACTAACTTTAATAATTTTGCTACAAATAAGCAACCTTTAAAGATTTTGTTATGATTAAATAAGCATTTGATGTTGTTATAATTAAATAAGCTTTTTAAATTTTACTATATTAAGTAGGTGCCTTTTATATTAATAAAACGTACGTTTTCTGATCATTATTTTACAAATGTATGCATCTTTTTAAAAAATTCATATTAGTGGTCTGTGGGATTTCAAATTATGAATTTAGTGGTCCCTGACGTCCAAAAGGTTGGCAACCACTGATCTAAACCTAGAGAACCAAGGCAAACAATAAAAAAGGCAAGCATAAACAAGAAAAATCTAGAGAACCAAGGCAAACAAGGCAAGCATAAAAATCTACATAACAGAAAAACTTCCTGAAATTTTTGCTGTTTAGTTCATATTAACAATTGATGATTCACACAATTATGCATAGCTCATGTACAGAGAAAAAAAATGCAAGGAATATGAATGTCTGAATATACCTGATGAAGAAAGCTAGAGTGAGTCAGAACTGGCTAGAAAGGAATATTAATTTTTTTCTCAATAAATATTTTGTTCATAAAATGCAGGCATGGCCAAGATCAAACAGTATGGGAGAAGTCAGCGCTAAAAGAGTATTTTTTTTAAAAAAAGTCATACAGTAAAGATACATGCTTCAGTTTGACTAATGGCAGGATTGAAATATTCTGACAGATTGCTATAGAAATCAATATAATACCATTTCAAGAGCTGAATTTCTCTACTTAAAAAAACCACAGGTGGCACAATATTAATTATCTTCTTTATTATTGCTTTTATATATGCATGTCATAAACAATTTGCTTTTTTCATTCCTACAAACCATTATATCCACACAAGGAAGGAGGGATGAGATGCTTTGTGTGGGAATTTTTTTATTACAGAATTCAAAATACATCTAGGCTTTACTTACGGATAAAAATTTCCATAGATATAATAACAACAGATATATTTTGCCCCAAAGATTCCATGAATTACTAGAAATAATCTGATAAATATATTCCATGTAAAAGCTATTAAAAATAAGCATCTTTTAGGTTATTCCTAACTCTTCTAGCAATCAGCCCACATGAACCAAAGTTCATACCACAAACATGGGCACCCTGTGAAGGAGACCTTCCCCACTGCTTGGCTGATAGATAACACAGCTGAATAGCAAAACAGAGCAAATCACTTAAAACCTCTCTTTTGTGATCCATTACTACAGTAGTTGAGTTCAAAATAAAAGTTCTGTGGAAATTATCCAGGTTAATCTCTCCCTTTTAGATCAGCGATTTCAGATCAAATGTTTCCATAATTAACAAAAAAATAAAATATCCTTTCCCATCATTGACTTGCATCCAAATGCAGTACTCACAGATTAAATGGAGCTCAAGGGAACATTCCTGAGGTTGGGAAACAATTTGAAAGGGAGATGGTATTATAGCGTGTGGATGTGGGTCGTGAGTGAAGACAGACGTGAGGAACGTTAACAGTACTTTTATTATCAACAGGTAAGGTCCAACAACTCGCACAGCTGATTGGCTGTTATTTTCCTTTTATACCCAAATGACAGCCAATCAGCTTTACAGCTTTTCCTGCCCATTTCAACTCGGGCGGAGTTAACTAGTGCCGACCAGAAGGAGGACTTCCCTGTGGCTCCACAACACCCCTCCCTCCCTGGCTGTTCGTCATCGGGTGACGTAGTCATTGAGCAAGGCGGGGTGTCTGTGACTCCGACTGGACCTGCGCGGTTCAGTCGGAGCCTGGGCGTCAGCCTAGAAGGTAGCCGGGGAGTCCACTCCAATAGGGGCTGCTCCTTTGGCTGCGGGCAGCGGTCCCTGGGAACAACCAGGAGCGGCTGCCGCTCTGGGATGGTCGAGGCTTACCAGGCCTTCATCGTCGTCGTCTGGTAAGCCCCTCATTTCCTTTGGGGTTCGGTCAACTGTGGGTTGGAGGGGTAACACGTTAGTATCTATCTCGATTGTAGGCCCCTCTCCCATGCGGCTCCGTAATTGGTCTATGTGCCTGCGCCACAGTTTCCTGTCTTTGGTTAAAATTGGGTATGATTTAGGTCCTGTAAGGTGTGCAGTGATTTCCTCTGTCCATTTCTCCCCATCGCCGTAATTTCTGGCGTATACCCTTTCCCCCAGTGTAAGCTTCCTAAAAGGTTCATGGGGGACCCAGGTATTATTTGAGGACTTGTAGGAGGGGTACAGCCTGTCAAGTGTGGACCGAGTTCGCCTCCCAAGGTGGAGTTCAGCGGGGCAACGGCCTGTGGTCACATGTGGCGTGAGGTGTTGCCAAACCATGAATCTGTTGATTTTGGATTGCCAGTCACCGCCATGTAAACGGCCTAGGGTTTCCCTTGTTGACCGCCGGACAAAATGGTGCAGTTAGTGCATGGCGGATACCTCTATCTGCTAAAAACTCTTCAAACATGTTAGAAGTTAGTTATGGTCTGTTGTCGGACACTACAATGTCTGGCAACCTATAGGTTGCAAACAATCTGTCAAGGGCGGCTATGGTGGCTTGTGAGGTGGTAGTGGGCATTCGGATCACTTCTATCCATTTTGAATATGCATCTACTACTACTAAGAAAGTGAGACCATGGAATGGGCCAGCGAAATCGATGTGTATGCGACTCCAAGAGTTGGAGGGTCTTTCCCAATCCCCACAGGGTTCTTTAGGGGGCGCAGGCCTGGATTCTTGACAGGTCTGGCATTTTCCCACCCGTAATTGGATCTCCTCATCCATTTTAGGCCACCAAATGTAGCTCCTAGCGAGGGCTTTCATTTTACCTATGCCTGGATGCCCTGCATGTAATTTATCTAAAACATGTTGGCGTAACCCTTCGGGAATAACTACTCGGTTTCCCCATAACACACAACCCCCTTGCTCAGACAATTCTGATTGCTTTGAACAGAGTAAATGACTCTCCTTGTGGCTGCTCTGGCCAACCTTTCCAAATTCAGTTCAAAACAATCCGCAATGTTTTGCCTTTTTGTGTTTCCCGTGCAACGTTTGTTGAAGTCACCAAAGAAGGGGCTGATAGGTCTAGCAGGAGTATGGGTTGTAATTGTAATTTTTTTTTTAATTATACCCCGCCCTTCTCCCGAAGGACTCAGGGCGGCTTACAGGCAGATAAAAACAGAGAACAATATAACCTTAAAAGTACATAAAATTATTAAATAGGCCTGATTTGGTCTTGTGTGTGGTTGTTTGGTGTGTCAGGTAAGGGGCAATGGCTTAGGCCACCGGCATGGGAGATCATGTGACCTGGACGGTGTATTAGCTGATAGTCATAGGCGGCTAAGTAGATGATCCACCTAGTGAACCTCGACGAAAGAGCCTGTGGTGTGGGTCTATATCCTGCGAGGAGACCAAGGAGTAGCTTATGGTCGGTAATTAGTTGAAATTTCCTACCGAAAAGGTATTCATGAAATTTCTTGACTCCTGTGACAAGGGCAAGAGCCTCTTTGTTGAGCTGCTATAGTTTCATTCAGCTGGGGTTAGCGTTTTGGAGAAGAACACTATGGGGGCTTCCAACCCGATGGGGAGGGTATGGCTAAGCACAGCCCCTACACCATAAGGTGATGTGTCAGCAGCGAGGCTGACTGGAAGGGTGGTGTTAAATTGAACCAAGAGTGAGCCCTTTGTCAACAATGATTTGACATCTTGGAATGCTTTTTGTTCTTGGGGTCCCCATGTCCCGGTCGTGCCTTTAGTAAGCAGCCTGTGTAATGGTTCTGCTAGGGTTGCCTTATGCTTTAAAAATTCCCCGTAAAAATTGAGCAAGCACAGGAAAGCTTGTAGCTCGGCCTTATTTTGTGGAGCTGGGGCATCTCTAATTGCCCTGATCTTATCAAGCGTGGGGTGAATTTCTTTTCCATCAATTTTATAACTGAGGAAATTGACTTGTTTGACCCCAATGTGGCATTTCTCCTGCTTAACTCTGAGGCCGGCCTCTCTGAATTTAGACAGTGCCAATCTTAATCGTGCACATAGTTGTGGGGTATCATTTGCTGTTATTAATATGTCATCAAAATAGGGTGCCACGCCCGGAATATTCCCCAGCAACCGTTCCATAATATTTTGAAATATTTCGGGGGCGACGCTAACTCCAAATGGAAGCCTATTGCACCAGAAAGCCCCTTTGTGGGTGACAATAGTTTGGACTTCCGCAGTGTCGCCATCTACAGGCAGTTGCTGGTATGCCTGGGCTAAATCCAATTTGGTGAAGAGTTTTCCTGGCGCTATGGAATGTAGGAGATGTTGCACAATCAGCACAGGATAGATGCTCTCCTGTAAGGCCTTGTTTAATGTGCACTTATAGTCAGCGCAAATTCTTATGGAGCCATCTTTCTTTAAGGGGGTGACAGTGGGGGTTTCCCATTTTTCATGGTTGACTGGCTCCAGAATACCTTGTTTGGTCAATTTATTCTTTTTCTATGGCCGGTCTTAGAGTAAAAGGAACCCTATAAGGCTTAAGGCGAATGGGTGGAACCAGGGGGTCTATATTGAAATGGATAGGGGTTCCTGTGTACCTGCCCAGATCTGGCCCAAACACATCTTTGAACTCTTGGATGAGCTCATCTAAATCGTTGGTGTTTGTGCTGTGGATTTCCTGTAGCCCTGTAAAGGTGAGCCCAAGGGCGTGGAACCAGTCTAGCCCCAATATGTCAGGGAGGCCGCTATTAACTACGAGAGCTGACAGGGTGCCCCTAAATTTGTTGTAGATTACAGGTACTGGAGTCTCCCCTAGAACTTGGATCTTGTTCCCTTGGTAGTCGGTGACTCTAGTTACAGCTGGGGTGAGGTGATGTTTCTGTATGGATGGAATGGCTGACACAAGACTCTGTCAGGAGATAATAGTCACTGAAGAGCCGGAGTCGACCTCCATGTCGATGGAGGTTCCAGAGATGGCAACTGCGGTTTTAATCTTATTGCGAGACCCGATGTTGGCCGAATCGATGCAAATCAGGCAGGTTTCAGGGGGTGGCAGTGGTCTTGCTCTGTTTTCTCTTGGCCCTGGGGGATCTCTCTGGTGGTTCCTGGTGTTGGATCTGTCCCACGTTGCACGGGTAGTGTTGCGATTGGGCGATTGGCGCGGTGGCTGGGATTGGCGCGGTGGCTGGGCAGATGGAGAAGGTGCTGCATAGCATTGGTCGGCTCTGCACACTTTTTTGATGTGGCTCTTTTTCCCACAGTGATGGCAGCGGGCATTTTTAAACCGGCATTGTGATCAGTAATGTTGGCCACCACATCCGGCGCATGAATTACAGTACCGGTTTCGCTGAGCATCAGTGGTGAAAACTCCGCCGTCGCTGTCATCTGGGCTGTCCTCATCGGCTTCACTATAAGCCGAGTGACAGGCTTGTGGTTGTTGGCTTTGCTGGTGTGTGGGTGAGGGTGTTAACAACGTGTGACAAGCGTCGTTTTAGTTTTCTGCCGATCACCCCATTTTGACAGCCTGGTCTAAGGTGAGATCGTCGTTCATTGCCAAGAGAGTTTTATTTCTGAGGCCGAATAGGAATTGTTCAAGAATGCTGCTTTCCAGGTTGGAATACCTGCAATGTGATGCGTCTCTACGGAGGGCAGCTACAAAATTGTTAATTGACTCCCCCTCTTGTTGTATTCAACAGCGTAATTTGAAACGCTGAATGTATTTTGATGGCAGGGGATCGAAATGCGCTCTCAGTTTGGTGATAAGTTCGTCCCACGGCATAGAGTGGATAGGGTTTGGTGCTGTGAGGGCTTTGGCCACTTCCAGTACCTCAGTTCCACAGTGGCTGAGGAAAGTGGCACACATTTCCAGATCTGGGAGGTCTAGTAGATTGATTGGCAAGTAAAAAAAAGTGGAATCGCTCCATATAAAGTTCCCAAGTTTCATTTTTTGAGCTGAACGATGTTGGTGGGTGATAATTGGTTGAAGTCTTGTCGTATTCGGTCGACATTTTGAGGTAACTTTAAATTCGCGTCTCACGATCTGTGATCGGCTATTCGGGTCTAGGCTGTGGGTTGATAGTGACTTGGATGGCTTCTTTCAAAACGAACGCGGTGAGGTAACTGTTAAGGTTGGAGTGTCAGCTAGAATTAGATTAATTTCCACTGTGTCTCCTGTAGGTTCCGTTGGTCTGTTCTCCGTTCGACCACCTTCGTCGCCAGTATTATAGCGTGTGGATGTGGGTCATGAGTGAAGACAGATGCGAGGAACGTTAACAGTACTTTTATTATCAACAGGTAAGGTCGAACAACTCGCGCAGCTGATCGGCTGTCATTTTCCTTTTATACCCGAATGACAGCCAATCAGCTTTATAGCTTTTCCCGCCCATTTCAACTTGGGCGGAGTTAACTAGTGAAGACCAGAGGGAGGACTTCCCTCTGGCTCCACAACAGATAGCAGGCATTTGTTTCCATCCCTTCCTTCAAATGATGCTACCCTAAGATCACAATTCCTTCAAATTGGAACAGTAGTGCCCTATTCTCATATTCCAAGATGATTCAACACCACAAAAAAATAAGAACAAGCCAGTTGCAATAGAATGTATGGAGGATGAGAAGAAATATGCCTAGGAGACAGTCAGAGAAGAGAGGCAACGACCCCCAATAGATTCACACTCAGAGGAAGAAATTTATGAATAATCTGCCTTAATTGTTTGAGTAGTTAAAAGTGGAGACAGAAGGTTTGTACCCTTAGACTTGCAAAATTCTGTCAATGTAGTCTTACAATAAAGTAGAATTAGCCCAGATGTTTCCTCTTTGGTTTACTGGGCTGAGGGGAAAGCCAACAACCAGTTCACATCAATCAAAGAACCCTCCAACCATCCCCAACCCCTCTAAGCATAAGATGGATTTTCTTAGCATCCTCCAGGACTGTTTGCAAGTCAGCAATCTCTGCCAGTCCATAAATTCTATATCCACCAAGGAATAGCATCTCAAGCTGGAGTGTGATTTTTGCTGCCACTCTCATACTAAACCAAAGTAACATATTCATTTTCATCATCTTAATATGTCAGTGCTTTGCATATTTGAATCACGAATCATGTTTAAACCTCATCAGTGCCTATTAATCTGCCACTATGCCGCTTGCATTAAATTACTTCTTATTGTTCTCTTATCCCAGGAGCTGGATTTTCTTTCCTGGTCTAAGAGTCACAGAGCAAAAGTTTTTAGTTCTTGCCCTTTATGTTCCAGTAAAGGTCCACAGCTCTGTTCCAGCTCACCGTACTCTATATTAGAATATAGGCAGCTAGACAAAAGCAAAGTGAATTCTGCAGTACAAAAAATCATTCAATAAGACAGGTAAAACTTTCTCATTCTAACTATTCTACAATGTCTTTTTATAGTAACAAATTCAGTCAATATTAATGTTAGACCAAAAGTATTTATAATGATTTTCTACTTAAGTCAGACTCAACCCCGCCAAGACTGAGTGGCTGTGAATGTGCCTGATGGATTAGGAGCGTTGCGAAAGAAGGACGAGTGGCTTCGGATGCGGATTGTGGAAGCAGGATTGACCAGAGTGAAAAAGTAAGCCCGAGGTGAGGAGCATATGGAGCTTTGGAAGCAGGAGGGGGGGCGGGTTCCCCCCCCTCGGAGCTGGAGAGGGCGGAATAGAAGATATGGAGAGAACAAGCAAAAAGGGAGAAAATGACTA
>JANHFO010010217.1:0-10577 GCA_032468095.1 Pareas carinatus | reverse complement strand
TCTTGTCCACGACTGGTAGTAATCTGTTTCCTCTTTGTTCTTTAGCCTCATTGTAAGTCTGTCTAATTCTGCACAATCCATTATTCTTCTTATAAGTTTTTGTTCCTGTGGTAGATGTTCATTTTTCCAATTCTTAGCAAATGTTAGTCTGGCCGCTGTCAGTATGTGCAGACTTAGGCATATATCTTGTTTGTTTACATTCTATTCAATTATACCCAGCAAGAAAGTTTCTGGTTTGATTTCAATTTCTGTGCCCAATATTTCTTTTAACAATTTGTGGATTTTTACCCAGTATTTTTTTGCATGATAGCATGTCCACCACATGTGGTAATATGTTCCAACCTTGGTTTTGCATTTCCAGCACTTGTCTGCCTTATTTTTTGCTATTCTCGCTATTTTTTCTGATGGTATATGCCATCTATAGAACATTTTGTATAGATTTTCCTTATACAATGTTGAGAGGGTTAACTTATAATTTTGCTTCCATAGTTTCTGCCAATCGTCTAAATCTATCGTGTGTCCAAAGCTTCCATTATGGAAAACCAGTTTGGAATTTTCAAATAGATCTTTTTTTAACTCTTTCCCGTACTGTTATTAGGGCATTTCTTATATAGTGGTTTTTAAAGTAGCTATGAATTCTATATTTTTCGTACCATAGGTAGACATGTCATCCTAATAGTAGATCATGTCCTAGTATTCTTTTATTTTTTAATGTTACCCATTCTTTTAACCAACCTTGGGTTGCTGCATCGTAGTATAGTTTCCAATTAGGCAGTCCAAATCCTCCATTTTCCCTAGCCTCTTGTAATAGTTTCAGTTTAATTCTCATTTTTTTTCCTTGCCAGATAAATTTGCGCACTAGTGGGTCTAGATCTTTTAAAATGTTATTTCCTAATTTGATCGGTATTGTTTGAAACAAAAAAAGGAGTTTTGGTAGGATATTCATTTTGATAACAGCTATCCTTCCCATTAGGGGTAGCTTTAGAAATTTCCAATTTTCGAGATCTGCTTTTATTTCGGTAAATAATTTTATATTATTATCTTTTAATGTTGAGCATCTAGCTGTGAGATAAATCCCTAGGTATTTTACTCTTTTTACTCTTTTTATTTCCATTAATTCTTGGAGTAGTGCTTTCTTCTCATTTGTTAAGCTTTTTACTATAATTTACTATATTTTTTTCTATATTTACCTTAAGGCCTGCTACCTCCCCGTAGTCCTGAATTTTTCTTAACAAACTTGGGATTGTCTCTATCGGTTCTTCTATTATAAATGCCAGATCGTCTGCGAAGGCTTGAAGTTTATAATTTTATCCTTTTATTTCCTAATCTGCTCTGATGTTTCTATTAAGTACTTCTAGAGTTAAAATGAAGAGAAGGGGAGATAGTGGGCAACCTTGTCTTGTTCCTTTTTTATTTCAAACTTTTCTGTATAATCTTGATTAACATTTATTTTTGCATTTTGATTTTGATATAGTACTTCAATTGTATTTACAATTTTTTGGCCAAATTCCATTATTTCCAATTGATGGTTCAAAAATTGCCAAGATAGGTTGTCAAAAGCTTTTTGTGCATCTAGAAACACTAATGCCGCTTGTTTTTCTGGATGCATCTCATAATATTCCAGGACGTTTGTAATATTTCTTAGATTATATCTGATTTGTCTCCTGGGCAAGAATCCATTTTGTTTAGGGTGTATAACTTTAGTTAAAAAATTTTTAAGTCTATCTGCCATTATAGATGCAAAAATTTTATAGTCCACGTTTAGTAGAGATATTGGTCTGTAGTTTTTTGGCCTGTGTTAATTCATTACCCTCCTTAGGAATTAGGATAATGCTAGTCTCTAACCATGAATTTGGGATTTTGACCGTCATCATGAGATCGTTGCATATCTCTCGTAATGGTGTGCTGAATGTTTTTTGAAATTCTTTATACCACTCTATACCATTGGGGCCCATTGTCTTCTCGTTTTTTTGTTTAGTTATGGCTTGTTGTATTTCAAATTGAGTGATTTCTTCATCCAGAATAGTCATATAGTCTTCTGTTATCTTAGGAAGACCGCTATTTTCAAGATATTTTTTAATTTTTTCCAGTGGGATTGGTTCTTCGGTATATAGGTCTTTATAAAAGTCCCTAATTACTTTTTTTATTCCCTCATGAGAATAGTGTATGTCTCCTTTTTCATCTGTCAGTTTATTAATCCATCTTTTCTTTTCCCCGCCCCCTCCAGTCTGTGGAAAAACCTCTCTCCACAAAACCAGTCCTTGGTGCCCAAATGGTTGGGGGCCACTGCTCTATGCAGTGGGCATGAGTTTGGGCAAACTCAGAGAGACAGTGGAGGATGGAGGGGGGTCTGGCGTGCTGTGATCCATGGTGCTGTGAAGAGTCAGGCATGACTTGGCAACCGAACAATGCCATGAAGGGCTTTATAAATGAAAACCACCATACTGAATTGCATTCAAAAACCAACTGGTAACTAGTGCAGCTCATGGAGCACTGGTGTGTGTGTGTGTGTGTGTGTGTTGCATGAGCATAGTGAGACGTGCCCAACACTGCTGCATTCTGACCCCGTTGAAACTTTGAGCAGTTTTCAAGGCAATCCCCATGTAGAACACCCATATACGTAATTAGCATTCAATGTTTAGTTGATTTAAACAATATATATTAATTCAATAACCTGATTTGTCCCTTGGTTGATAATCCCCATAACACATTTTTTTAAACAAAAAATCAGGCAGATTTTGAAAATTAACCTCTTTTAAACCTGAATCCGTGTTAAATTGAAAATGGAAAATTATGGCGGGTTTTGTGTGAAATTAAAGTCATGTTTGCATCCTAGGGGAAATGACTAGACCCTAACAGCACAAGCATGAGCTTGAAGACATTAACCTATTTTACACGGCTCTTGCCAGATGGCATTCCACTAGTCATTAATTCTTACCACTTTTTTTATAATAATTAGACAAACCTGTACTTGTCTGCTTTCTATAGTTAGAGTTAATAAATTGAATGTAATTTCAAGAGGTTTTTTAAAAAAAATTCATATTGTTCACAAAAGAGATTCCATATTCTAAATACTAGAAATTCATTTGCTTAGTAAGTGTCAGGCTTGTCATGATGTCTTTGAATGATGAGTTACATTTTCCTTGCTATAACGTTCTCTGCTAACAGTCTGAATAGCAAATTGTGTTTAAATCCATTCAACCCACCTCCATGCCCCGCCCCCAAACCTCCTCTCCTCCTTTGGATAAAATCCTAAAAAAGCAAAGGGAGCCAAGACAGTTAAAAGAGAGCAAAATTTTCCAGCAGAATGTGGAGAATTTAATGTGGAGAAAAGGAAAATTTTACACCTAGGTAGGAAAAACCAAAGGCAAAATCTGGCTCAAAAATATTAACTCTGAGAAGGAGCTTGGAGTCCTAGTGGGTGACTTAAACATGACCCAGCAGTGTGTGGCAGCAGCTCAAAAAGTCAATACAATCCTTGGTTGTATAAACAGATGGCATAGAATCAAAGTCACACGAAGTGACTTTATAGATCCTTCGTAAGACCACACCTGGAATACTGGGTCCGGTTTTGGTCACATTACCAAAAAAAAAACAGTTGAGACTTTAGGGAAAAAGTGCAAAGAAGAGCAACTAAGATGATTGAAGGTCTGGAGACAAAAAACATATGAAGAACGGTTGAAGGAATTGGGCATAGCCGGTCTAGAGAAAAGAAGGACTAGGGGGCGGGGCATGATAGCAGTATTTCAGTATTTGAGGGGCTGCCACAAAAAGAGTGGATTAACTTTATTTTCCAAAGCACCAAAAGACAAGACAAGAAACAATGGATGGGATCTAATCAAGGAGAGAAGCAACCAGGAATTAAGGAGAAACTTCTCAACAGTGAGGACAATTAACCAGTGGAACAGCTTGCCTTCTCAGAAGTTGTAGGTGCTTCATCACTGGAGGTTTTTATGAAGAGATTGGACTGTCTGAAATGCTATAGGGTTTCCTGTTTGAGCAGTGGGTTGGACTTGAAGACCTCCAGTGTACAAAGATCCTGCTTATTTCCCCAAAATCTCTTGACCTTCCATCTTTCTCCGGGAACAATTACAATTCTTGTCCACATTTTTTCTAAATGATTCTCCTTGGTTTTGTGTTACAAATCACATCAAAAACATTTTGAAGAGTATGAATATCTACATACACATTAATCTTTGTCCACAATTAGGTTCAAGAGAACATGAATTGATTAAAGTCATATGCAAATTCAGGCAGAACCAATGTATTATTCCTTTCATTGTATTACAGAATCCAGAACTCTAGTTGTCCTACAGAAGCTCTAAAGAAAATTTGTCCATGCTCTTATTTAATGAGCAGGACTGGTAGAAGTTCATTTGTGGGAAGTTCATTTACATTGCTGTTGGAATCATATGCAAATGTTAACAATTCCAGAGGAATTTTTGAGTATCTATCAAGTCAGAGATGTCCTCTGAGCTCCTTTGAGTGTGCTTTTCAGAATTCAAGCAATTAGCCCCACATAAATTGAGAGAACATTGTCAAATTTTGGAGTTGTATGCTTAGTCAGCAAATATTTTAGTTTAGTGCTATTGGTGTTGCTATGTCTCTCACATAATGGTTTTGAATCCAGCAGACACTTCAATAAATAGAAGAAGAAAAAACAGAAAATTCATCTGTGGTTCCCTCACCCATATCCGGAGATTCCTCCTGACCTTCTGAATCAGATTTGGCATTCTCTTTCAGAATGATTTCTTGTAAAAAGAGAAATTAAAGGAAATCTGCTACCTCCTGCCCTCTTTTAATGTGAAAACTCATTTTCTCTCTCTCTCTCTCTCCTATTAAATTAAAATACCATCTTATTCCCACAAAACCATTTTGATTCTTTTATTTCTTTTACTTTCATCAGTCAGTATGTTGCATTTCTCAGGGACTACTTTCTGAGAACCAAATTAATAAGCTGGTTACTTCTTCATATCTCAAAGATTATTCTTAATAAACGCAGTAGACTCACAGTTGAAATTAATTATAAACCAGATCTTTCATTAAAGAGAACTAGCATGCTTTAAAATAAAGATATTCTTCTTTCCTGTGATTCTTTATTAGATACTTATAACTTCAATGTCTTTACTTTTATATATATTTTATAACAGAGAACAATATTAAAATATGTAATTTTATGCTCTGGGAGTCATCATGTATAAAATTACAAGTACAGTTTGTTAGTATGAGAATGTGACTAATCATATAAATTGTCGTGCCTCAGCCTCCATCCCAGCCTTCTTGACTGAATGAAGACTCAGGAGATGAGGACCCCTTGGGTCTGGCTGGCTTACCCTTCCCTTGTCCGCCCTCCCCCACAACTGCCGTGCCAGAAACAACAGGGGAGGAGATGAAACAGAGGACAGAGGCAGAATCAACTCAGCTGGATAAGCAGCAGCTGACAAATGCCGAGCCACAGACGGACACAGCTGAAAGTGATCTCTTGGATGCAAGAACGAGGTGCAGGCTCCACAGGGACGAGATGAGATTGCAGAATAATCAAGCGATTGGCTGTCGTCGAGGGCGTGGCAGGCGGCCCCCATCCTCCAAGGAGGCTTGAAAGGAGCCAGGAATCACAGCCTGCCAGTTCTAGCAACTGATCATTAACCACTTCTGCTTTGGATTTCTGGCTCGTGATTCAGCTTTCCTGGAATTTGGCTCTGTGATTTGTGATCTCTCGGCTTGGATTTTGGACTTTTGTTTAGACTCTGTTTAGACTCTGTTCTCCTGTGACCCTGGACCTGCTTTGGACTTCGTAATCCTGGGTGACCTGTTTTTGGATGTTGAATACTTCTGGCTCTTGACCCCCGAATTGCATCTTGACTCTGCTCTCTTGGTTGACCCGTTTGGACTGCTTGCTCTGCTGACTCTCGACCTCGGACTGAACTGTGACCACTGCTTAGAGGCCAGATAAGGGAATTAATTTAACCCTTTCTGACACATTGCTCCATCTGGCCTCTTTGCCCAGAACATAAATACAGTAGTTTATCCTCATTTTAATAGAGGCTCCTTGATAAGATCAAGCTATACTTCTAAAAAGAAGTGTGTTCAACTGGAACATATAGTAGACTGTAACATCTCATACTGGTGGTATGTTTGTATGTTTGTGTGTACACAGACATACATATGCATATACCTATACATATATGTCAGAATACAGCTGGAAGGAACCTTGTTACGGATGGTTTCACAAAATGGATCTTGCAAATATGTTGAGCATGGAATGGGCCAACTTGCCACGGCCAACTCACCACAGCCAGCTTCTCACAGCCAACTTGCCACAAGACAACTCATCATGAACAACTCGCTATAGAACAACTTGCCATGGGAAAATTCAACAATTCAATTTAATTATTTAAAATAATTAAATAATATTTTAATTTTTGTCATTCACATTTCATTTTGCCCTTCCTTTTGCATCCTTTCTTTAATGATTCTATTCCACTAATTCTTTGATATTAGTGCAACTCTTGTCCTGTGGTAAGTTGTCCCGTAGTGAGTTGGCCATGGTGAGTTGTCCTATACCTTGCTGTGTATGGTCCAGCATTTACTGGAATACAATACTATTTGGGACACGCTACTTTATGTTACCACTTCAAAAGTTGATAGATTCTTTTTTCTAGATAGGTGCATACTTTCAAAGAAAACGTTGGACCGCAGCATCCCACCATTAATTTTTTAGAATATCAGTGGACATATTGGTGCTCAGATCTCAAAGGATCATGCTTAGCTTAGCTAAAAAAAAATCTTAAGAAGGAAAAAAAGTGAACACTCAGGGCAGAAAAATATGCTGGTGACCAAGAATCTCCAAATGTCATATTACCTAGCCCTTGAGTTATTACTATGATTTGAAGAGCCATGGTAGTGCAGTGGTTAGAATGCAGTATTGCAGGCTAACTCTGGCCACTGCCAGCAGTTCGATTCTCACTGGCTCAAGGTTGACTCAGTCTTTCATCCTTGCAAGGTCAATAAAATGAAGAGTCAGATTGTTGGGGGCAATATGCTGAATCTGTAAACCACTTAGAAAGCACTGTGAAGTAGTATATAAGACTCTTTGCTATTTACAGGAAGTCCTTAGTTTACAATCACAATTGAGCTCAACATTTCCATTGCTAAGCAAAACAGTTGCTAAATGAGTTTTGCCCCATTTTATGACCTTTCTTGCCATAGTTCTTAAGTGCAGTTGTTCAGTTAGTAACACGGTTGTTAAATGAATCTTGCTTCCTCATTGATTTTGCTTTCAGAAGGTCACAAAAAGTGACCATGGGCTACTGCCACTATCATAAATACATACCTGGTGGCTGAACATCTAAAGTGTGGGCTTGTACCCATGGAAGTGGGGCCTCGAACTTTTAATCTGGGGTGTAAGTACCCCAGATGTAGGTCCGTCAGAACTTTAAATGGGTGCTAAGCAACTGGTCATATGTTAAGCAATACCTGAAGCCCTGCACCTCTTACAGACCTGTTAGATAATTACATCACTATTCTGAAATTAAGGAGGGCCCTAAGCCTAGGATGGTTTAACACACTTCCATCAGCAGTTTTAGATGCGAGATACAAAGAGAGGTGGCCCATGTGGTGAAGGTATCAAATAAATCATCAAACATGCCTTACAGCAGTGGCCCCCAACCTTTTGGGCATCAGGGATCAATCAGTTCCATGGAAAAAGGTTTTTCCACAGACAGGAGGGGGTGGGCTTTTGCGTGCTGCCTTCATCTCGCGAATGGGGCTTGATTTGTTTGCACAGCCTGGTTGCTGGCATGTCGTGGCCTGGGCTCGGTCCACGGATCAGGGGTGTGGAACCCCTGCCTTACAGTACTGACCATTTTATTCCAAGTGAACTGCTAATTTCAACTGTAATCAACTGTAATCAGCTCTATTAAAAATATCTGTCAGATTCAAATGACTCTCTTTAATTGTGGTCAGATTCTGTCTGACAAATCTGTTCACCTAACTAGCAAATCAATATCAATTTTATATATCCTAATGTTTTACGGACTGGTCATTGACTGCAATAAAGATTCCGTTCTGTTCACTTGGTCTACGCTCAAAGTCAAATTATTATAAGAGAACATGGTTACAACAAATATTTGGGATGGGTTCCAAATTATTTTAGCTTCAGGAAGGCCCATTGGATTCAATCAGACAGCAGTGGTTAACATGTCACACTAATTTAACAAATATATTCCCAGCATGATTAAATCCAGGTCCAATTTGTAGAAAAGTCAAATATTTTAAAAAAGAAATGGACTTAAATCTTACTTATTGTGTGTTTTAAAACAAACCACATGGTGGAATGAACCGAACAATAGATTCTCTCACATTCTGTAGACCTTTTTTTTTCTTTACTTACATTTCTTTCAGCATGACTAGAAAACCAATACCTATAGAAAGGAAATAGGAAGAGACAAGGTTCTCCATTTTTTAAAAAAGGCATTATAGCTCAATTTAGCAGCAACAGCAGGAAGTATACAGAGGTTTGAAGTGTGCCTCATAATAGACTACAAAGTGGCTAGTCTTTTCCTTGTGCAGCCAAATTTTTAATGAATAATTGACAAAAAAAGACAAAGGCTGTACTAAGAGCTAAAGGGTCATAAATTCTTTGTTGGAACACTCCATAGTGCTTTGTATGGCACATCATTTTTCAGGAAATAAGCCACATGTAGAGATTAGCTGAAATCAAGGTAGGTAATGATATACTTCTTACAATACAAGGATTGGCACAGTAAGGTGAGTGGCAATGATATATCTTTGATGGATGAGAAAGACAGTTCCTGTATTTTTATAACTAATGTGAAGAGTGCTACTGTCATGTAAGACAAGTGGGAATTTCCTTTTGTCGCTCAAATTTTTAGATTCTAGTGTGTTCCCTGACCAGAAAGTATTATGAAATTATGAACAATAAAACAGGGGAATCTGTTTTGGGGGAGCAAACCTTTTTTTTTCTTTAAGAATCAACATTTCCTATAGGAAATTATACTACAAAATACTCGCACAAATGCAGGCCAGTGATTGCAAACAAGATTTGGTAATTTTGCACACACAAAAAATATTTTTCCTACAACAAATTCATTCAAGACCATGTTGCAACAATGAATACACCCCAATGAAAGTCTTAGGAGCAAAGCTGAATTGTAGATAACAAAGCCCTAATTAACAAGAATTCAACTACAGGTGAGTCTAATGATTCACTAAAAAGGTGTCCAGCAGACAGTTGATTATAAAAGGGCATTACTGAACAAAGAAAACTGTCAGCAATGGCACCACATGGAAGAGATATTGCACAAGACCTGAGAAAAAAATAATTTCTTCACACAAGAAAGGTGAAAGGGGCTGCATGAGTGCTGCTGGTGTCGGGAGCTGCATTTCATTGATGGTATCATGAATTCACAGATGTACTACTCTACATTGAAAAAGATGCTACCATTACTCCCATGTCCTTGGTCGTCATGCACTTGTCCAACATGACAAGGATCCAAAGCGCACATTTAAGGCCACTGTTGCATTTCTGATGAAGAACAGAATGAAAGTGATTCAGTGGCCAAGTATGTCTCCTGATCTGAAGCCAATTGAACACCTATGGGAAATTCGGAAGAGACAAGTAGAGCATCACTCTCCATTCAGCATCCAGTCTCTAAAAGAGGTCATTCTTGAAGAATGGAAAAAGATCGATGCTGCAATATGTCACCAACTTGTTCATTCCATGCCTAGAAGACTTGGTGCTGACCTTACAAATCATGGAGGTCATACAAAATACTAGATGTAGTAGTTTTTGTTGTGGGGTATATTCATTTAATCTGAGTAAAACTGAACATTTTATGATCTAACTTATATTATTCACCTTACTTTCATGTAATGAGCCAAGGAAATGTTCCATACAAAATTTGTCAATATTTTGAAAATCGTTCTTGTATTCATTGGAATACTGATTGAAATCTTACTTTTCAAAGGGGGTGTACTTATCTATGCTGAGCATTGGAGATCTCAGACTGGTCAATCTATTCTCCAAAGCACAAGAAGGCAGGAGAAGAAGCAATGGATGGAAACTAATCAAGGAGAGACGCAATCTAGAACCTGAGGAGAAATTTTCTGTTAGAATAATTAATTGGTGAAAAAACTTATTCCAGAAGTTGTGAATGCTCCAACACTGGAAGTTTTAAAGAAGAGATTGGATAACCATTTGTCTGAAATAATATATGGTTTTCTGCCTGAGCAGGGGATTGAAACAGAAGGTACTTTCCAACTCTCTTATTCTGAACCCCTGATGCAAATTGGAAATATTCTTGCCTGAAACTCTGGAGAACTACAGTATTGCTACTGATTATAAACAACTGAGTCATAATGACATCACATGTGATGTAAGAACAAGAACCAGAATGGTTCAGTGGTTAAAAGCGGCACTGCAGGCTATTTCTGCTGACTGCATCTGCCATTAGCCATCAAAAGTTCAGCAGTTCGATCCTCACCGGCTCAAGGTTGACTCAGCCTTCCATCCTTCCGAGGTCGGTAAAATGAGGACCCAGATTGTTGGGGGCAAT